>OMKL01023072.1:10187-21058 GCA_900302295.1 Parasudis fraserbrunneri
TATAAGCAAAAAAAAAAAAAAAAAAAAAAAAGTCTTTGTTGGGGATCTAATGAACACAGGTCTCTGCATGTGAACGTTTGATAATGACCAAAATTTTTTTTCATACTTTATAATTGACCATGCAGCCTGAAATGACAAAAAAATGAAACAAAATCATAGCATTGCACGTATTTCACCAGATGACATTATGTTCCATGTTGTTGCAGTGTGTATTGGCCACATATGCTGGTGTTGCAACCCTTATCCTCTTCTTCAAATTGAAGCCCAAGAAACAGGCCGCCGTCACAGAAAAGTGATCATGTGAGTAGTGGAGAGAAACTCAGCTGTAACTGTTGCCAAATGTACATTTCCTTTGTGGAAAATCAATTTGATAAATCCATGGAATTAAAGAGTTCTTCTTTTATGGAATATTGACTAAAGGCATGTTCCACTGTTTTTGTCTCTTTAACAGGTGTCCATTCTGACCTTTAGTATAGCTGGGAGTGGAGGAAGCAGCTGGATGTGCTTGTAATATATGTCCATTTGTTTGGTATGACCGTGTTTAATAAAACAATGTAACTCCAGAAACATACAAAACATTCTTTTATTTACACAATGTGCACCGATATAAAAGACTATGATACAGAAATTACAGCCACAAAAGTCAGGTAAAGCTGTGCTCATGGCAGTGATTTAAAAAAAAAAAAGGGAAAAAAGTCATATTAGAAATGGCACTATTTTGAGGAAAGGATTTGGTAATACTGTGCCTTGTAAAAAGTATTGAGACTCAACATTTGACTGCATTACAAATGATAACTGAAGTTTTGTTTGTTACATTTTAAAACACTGACGCTCATAATGTATTACTGGTATTTTTGTGTTACACTGGTTTTATGTCTGAAAATATTAAACTAAAGGAATGTGTACTTCCACTTAGTGACAGGAGGGTGATGATTTATACTGTCTTTGAACCCCAGAGACTGGACAAAATAACACTCAGAAGTCAACTACATATCCCCTGTTGTGTTTTGAGTATTCTGATGGAGAATCCACTGTACACAAAGTCCCAATGTATTGAGGGGCATTGGTCTCTGCGTTAGCAGGAAAGGCAAAATTTCACAAATTACCACTTAAGGGTCACAGACTTCAGGCAGTCATTTTGCAAAGGATTTGTCATCTGTGAACTTGGTGTCTCCAGAACACGGATTGAATAGTTATGTAAAAGGTATGTGTGTGTGTGTGTATATATATATATACACACATTCTCTCCTTTTAATATAATTTCAAACATGAAACCAATGTCACCATGAAACTGAGTGTCAGTGTTTTTAAATATCACTGAACAAAATGTCAAATTTGTAATTGAGTAAAATGTGAGAATTGGTCATGGGTCTCAATACTTTGTTGCAAGGTACTGTACATCTTCATGTGAGTTGGGGGCTGCCTCTATTGGAGAGAACCAGAGAGTAACATCACGATGAGTTGGTCCTCATCCATAGCTGTTCACTATAGTTGAGCCAATGATAATGCAGTTTTCATAATTCAGCCATTTGAATGGGACCGTGGGGGCTACAAGAGCTCTCAGTCTCTTCACATTTCATCAAGTATTTTCTAATAGTTTTGAGTGTCCTCATGGATTGTAGGCCCCTGCAGCCAGCAGTAGGTTCCTCCTGGTGAAATGCAGGTGTATGACAGGTGTGGACTTGGTCATGTAGGTGCCTAGCAGAAGCTCCTGGGAGTTCTCTGGTAGATGGATGTGTCCTGTAGCTGCCGTGAAGTCGTCGGTCTCTAAATCATCAAATGCCTTCGTTGCGTCCCAAAGCCGAACCGTGTTATCCATGGAGCCTGGAACACAAGTGGTTTTATCTAGTTGTTTACTGGATAGAGAGCATCTTCATTTTGTACTTTAGGTATAATTGCCCAGACTCCACTAATGCATTATTACACTGAAAGAGCTATTCATTGTATCAGCAGGTAGTGCATGATGGGAGGCTTAAAAGTAGGTCCCCTGCTAGGATTACCATACAGCATTTCAGTATGTGGTGGCGGCTAAAATAAATAAATAAAACTTCTTTTAAATTGCGTTCTTGTTAATGTTGGAGATGTTGTGGTATACCCACCAGAGGCCAGGATCTCCCCATCCCTGCTGAACTTGAGGGAGTAGATAGTGTCTGTGTGGCCTTTCAGCTCTCCAATCATCAGCCCATGACCGATGTCCCACAGGAGAACTCTGCCGTCAGTGGCCCCCGACGCCAGGAATTTCCCATTGGGAGAGAAGGCCAGGGCGTGTATAGGGCCCTAGGAGTCACAAAGGCTGGGTTAAATGTGGTCTCCCAACACAATGAGGATTTCCCTTCGCTATGTTGCAGCTCCTGCATGCTTCAGCGTAAGTGTCAAATTTCATCATCAACCCTGATTACGCAGCTGTGAAGCTATTGCTCAAAATTAAGGCCAAGTGACAAACAGTAAGGATCAGTCAAAAACAAATGAGTGGCTCTGAATCTAATACTTAGCCAATGAATGTGGGTGTGTGAGAGACTACCATGAATGCATTTCATTGAAGCTAAGAAGAATGCCTTATACATTAAGAGGGTTAATACTTTTTTTTGTCATAAATCAAGGAGGTGTAGTGTGGAATAATGTTAAAGTTTTAAGTGGGATGCTTGAAAATCTACAAATGCACAAGATTCATAGCATGAACTGAGCCCCAGGAGACATAAAATGATGGATCATGTCAAATTGTACAGGTGTAAATGGAAATCTGTTCTGGAGAAATCTCTTCCTGTGACTGACCTTGTGACCAGTGAAGATGCGGACACAGTTCCCGGTCAGGACGTCCCAGAGGCGGATGGTGCGGTCGGCTGAGCCGGTGGACAGGTAGTTGGAGTTGGGGTGGAAGCGGGTGCAGGTGATGTCAGCCAGGTGCCCGGCGAACATCCGCAGGGGCTGGTAGTGATCAGTGGCCCACAGACTGTTGGAGAGGACGGAGCACACGTCCCGTTAAAAGTCATGTCAGCTTGAGTCAAGTTCTTAGTGGGGGTTGTATTACTACAGTGTATATCTGCAGCATTTCATTTTATATACACACTAGACAAAAGCCACCAGACTGGTAGAAGATGAACACTCACTATTTAAAGTCATGTAAAAACAGTCTGTTTTATCCCATGGGGTTTATTGGTACAGTGTAAATCTACATTGTACATATTTAATACTGAAGAGATAATTATAACCCACAATTGTTTCACACACTATTGAAATCATATTAGAAGATTCTTACCGGGCTACTCTGTCATGCCCACCAGAAACAAAGTAGTATCCATAGGGTGAGAACTGGGTGTCCCACACTGGGTAGTTGTGACCTTTGTAGCCCACCAGACAGGTAAAGGTCTGCAGACTCCATAACCGCACTGTACCATCTTCAGAACTAGATAACAGGTAATTTCTGAAACACAGGGGAGGAAAGGAGGATTGATCAACAGTATTTACCATAAAAGCAATACAAAGAGAACAGATAATATTTTTTCCATCCTTGTCACATAAAAAAAAAGAAAAGGAAAAGGTATATGCTTTTATCCAAAGCATCTTACAGTACAATGTGCGTATACATTTTTTGCATACTGTGCGTGGTCCCAGTGGGAGTCAAATCCCCAACAATGTGTTACTGCCATGCTCTATCCTTTGAGTTACATAGGACCCCATGAAACTTTAAACCATGTAAGAAACTATTATGTAAAACACACACAATTACAATAATAATAATTCAATAATTGGTTGATAAGCAGTAGAGCTGTCTTACCTGTCAGAACTGGTTGATAAGCAGTAGAGCTGTCTTACCTGTCAGAACTAGTTGATAAGCAGTAGAGTTGTCTTACCTGTCAGAACTGGTTAATAAGCAGTAGAGCTGTCTTACCTGTCAGAACTGGTTGATAAGCAGTAGAGCTGTCTTACCTGTCAGAACTGGTTGATAAGCAGTAGAGCTGTCTTACCTGTCAGAACTGGTTGATAAGCAGTAGAGCTGTCTTACCTGTCAGAACTGGTTGATAAGCAGTAGAGCTGTCTTACCTGTCGGGGCTGAAGCTGATGCCGTACACGGGGCCACTGTGTCCATAGAGGATCTTAGACTCGCTGGCTGTCTTCTCATCCATGATCCTCTCCAGCACGTCATCAGACTCTTTGTCGATCAGACTCAGGTCTTGACCGAGAGCACATGGGAAAGTCAAGAAGGGAGAGAAAATTAGATGGCACTTTCAAGCTTAAGTTGGTAAAGAAATAATTAGAATGTTCTAAAGAAAATGATTTGCTAACAGCTTGAAAACAGAACACTCGAGTATTCCGAATAATGTGACATACGCTCATTTTGACAATATGCTCAATACAACATCCTTACATAGCAGTTGAATGAGTGTGGGAGGTTGTGATGGCCATTTATTACTGTACCTGCTGCAGACTTGACCCTGCGGAGCTTTTTCGGCGTGACACTCCACACCCGCACGGTGGAGTCGGAGAAGCCCCCTGCGATCAGGCTGGAGTCGTCCGTGAAGTCCACTGCTGTCAGACCCTACATGGCGAAATTATTTAAACATGACTGAAAACAGCATTTGGCTTACATTCCTAAATATTCTGACTCATCCTCGTCTTATTGAATCCACTCTTGGTAGTTCTTGTTGTAAATTCAGTGTAGTGGACATGCTGTGGTCCCTGGGTTTTACCTGGTAAGCGTTAAGGAAGGAGTAGAAGCAGATGGAGGGCAGGGTGTCGGGTCCCAGCCGGATCCTCTTGGTGGCCTCCTTCATGTACATGATCTTGTCCAGCTTGTCCGAGTCCTTCAGTTCTGGAAGAGGGATCCTAAAGGACAGGACATGATGAGTCACTGACTAGGCTGACTCATGTTGAAATATTTGTCTAAAATATTTGAGGGAACATGATTTGAAAATGAAAGATGTTTCGGTTTGATATTATCATACTTCACATTACATGCAGTTCGACGTGATGAATATCAAATTGGATTTATTTCACATTATGCTTTTCATACCTGATCAGATACTGTGATATACAGTATTATCGATATAGAAAAGATTCCTGGTGATTATTGTTACATTAATTTCTTACATTGCCCAGCGTTAGTTGATGAATATGAAAATGTGAACAGAATCTATATGGATCAGCACAGTTACTGTATAGTCAGGACTCCTACACATTTTTTACAAAAGAAATCCCATTACTTTTACATGACTGGATAACATTACAAAACTTCCATGACCAATAATTGTCAGCATCTATAACGTTTTTTGTTTAGTAGCTACCTTTAATGTCCCAGGTTTTGTTTTGGCTAGCTAAAACTATCACTATAATTATGAAATTTGTTCTTTAAAAGGTAGGATCTATATGCTGTCAAACGGCAACCTCTAGGCAAAAGAGCCCCGCTTAGTATTGCATTTTGTTTACATTTTATGTTTTGGTCTGATGTGTGTGTTGGAATTGAGTGGGGATAGGGGCTCTGCCAAGAGACAAGAGACTCAATTTCACATATCAGACACATTTTCTTTTTAACAAAGCCAAAACCAAAACCAAGCAGGGCTCTTTTGACTAGAGGTCGCTGTTTGACGGCATTACAGATTCTACCTTTAATTTGTTCCCTAATAACTATATATCTACCAGCAGCCAAGCTTGACATTTAACACTTGACCAGATGAAAAAAAATATGATGACACATTTCCATGCCATTTACAAAACTTTTTGGATATGTATCATTTTTTGTAACTCCATGAGGTTTTCAGGTTTTTCCCTGAGAGCAGGAAGCCAATAGAGTGAAAATGCCATACCTGTTCTGCTGGGGTGCGTTGGGATCTTGTTTCTTGCTCTTGGAGCCCAAGCTGTCCTTCTTCGGTTTCTTCTTCTTGGGTTTTCCTTCCTCATTCTCTGCCTCCTCATCCTCATCGTCCAGTGGCACCTCAATCTCTGGCTCCTTCAGCAGCCCATAGAACACCTGCAGCACACAGAGGAGAAAGGGAGATGGGTTTGTGAGTGACAGCATAACCATTAGTCTGTAACGATTCAATACAACAATGATTCAGTTCCATTCCAAAATGACACTGGTATGGTCCTTTAAAGTTTGGGACCCAGCACCGGTATTGGCAGTGAGTAAGAGTCATCGGTGCATTCCTAAAGAGCAGTATCCCATTCACATGTGCATCAATGTATACACACACACACACACACACACACACACACACACACACACACACAAACATGGGCAGCCCACCTTTGCCTTATTGGCCTCTCTCTTGGCCTCGCCGGCCAAGCTGCCAGACATGGCGTCAATCTGGGACTTGCTGCGCGGCATGCCATCGAAGATGTCAATATAGAGGTGCTCCTGGATGATGTTCCAGATCTGGTTGTTTTGACGCTCCTGCAGGTGCCTCTTCAGCAGCTGGTAGGAGTCACGGGAGATGCGCAGGACAAACTTGCTGGTGCGGAAGTCCAGCAGGGTCTCGTTGCCCCTCATGTGTTCCTTCTTGCTGAGGCTCGACAAGATACGCAGGTCCTCCTCGTAGTAGCACTCCTGGTCTCCGCTGAATCTGAGTTGGAGAAAGGAAAGAAGAGTTGGGAGAGAAGAGGTAACAGCGAGGCTACAGCACGAGTCGACGGGACTCGCTAAAAACATGGTATCTCATGTACCGTGTCATGCACTGCATCAAATGGGCGGTTGAGGCGAGGCATGAGGTTCAATGAGGTTATGGTTGAGGTACGGGTGGGTATATATGTGATACCAAGTTTTTAGGGAGTCCCACAAGTCAATACTGTATTCAGTGAAACATGAATAAGCACTGATACATCATCTCACAACTGCTGTTAAGGTGAATGATCTCTGTCCAGGAGACTTTACCTTTCAAAGAATGCCTTGGCCTCATTTTCGTGGTTGTTGTAGACCAGCTCCAGGTACATGTGTACGAAGAGAGGGTAGAATACCTGGGAGAGTTCTGCTCTGTGGCAGTCCAGAACCGTTTCTATGAACCTTTTCAGGCCGTTGTAGTAAACGTCATACAGAGCCGGGTCCCCCTGCTGGCTGTAAGCTGACAGCACAACGTTGACGTCTGGTTGATCTTCCCCTGCGCCCGCTGACACTGTAAACATTAACCCAGGCAAGAATTCATGAGTGAGAGTGAGGACCATGTAGCATGTAGCACAACTGTGCACTCCTACTGCTTACAACAAAGGCATCATGATTAGCTGTAGCTGTAGGCTTATAGGCAAACTTTAGCCCCAACCATCAGAGCTAGCAAACTTCATCGAACAACAAGTGAGACACGACTTTTAACTGATGAATTTAGTCTGCCAAAATAATGGCCACAACCAAACTTTTTAGCCTATGAGTCTATACTAGAACTGCACTGGGACCTTTGGATGGTGTCTGAGCCACACTGGCCGCGGGAGCGGATGATGAGATGGACACCCGGCTAAGAAGAGAGTTTGCATCCCCGCTTTCCGTGTCGATATTCCCTGTACCACCAACCGAGCCTGCTCCCGAAGACTCGGAACCCTTTGAATCTTCTGTTTCTTCGGACAAGCCCGCTTCTCGCCGCAAAATTTCGACAGACTCATTCAATTTGTTTTTCTTGAGGAACTGCAACACGGCAAGTAGCGTCTGCTGTTCCTCTGCCCCAGCTGCCGCAGATTTATTACTTCCACCCGAAGAGCTTGCCACGGGGGATGCAGAAAGTGGTCGTCCATCATTTGCATTATTATTTGTAGCACTATCGTTCAATGGTTCTGTTTTTATGTCTTTTTCTCCCTCCGGATCAATCTGACCACCTTGTACGGCCGCCATTTTCAAAATGAAATGCGCATGTGCAGATCAGATAAAGGAACGTCGGTTGTGTAAGATCAGATGATCTGATTGGTTCCCATTTCAGTACCATAAAATCCCATTGGTGTAGGCCGAGGGTCCTTACGACACGAACGCTTACACAAAATAAAAGTTTGGACTTTTGCTATTATTTCAAATCAATATCTCTTTCACACCACAACCCTTCATTTGTTTGCAAATTTAACATAAATTGAGTATGAAAAACATTAAGCTCTTTTCATATCAAAAACAAAGATTTCTGACTAGGAGAATTTAGAAAGCTGGTTATTGTGTCCATCCCACAATATATTCATACATTAACTTTAGACCTTTTTTTCGTCAACATCATCAAAAGCAAAAACTCTACACGGTTCTATTCTCTGAGCATTACAACTGGGTCAGGATCTCAGGTGTTTAATTCCCTTACATAGTAGACTACTGCACTCTGTCTCTCCATGGGAGAGACTCCAGGGACATTCCAGATGAAAACATATGACAAGGCATAGGTAACCGAATGCACTTACAGCTTGTCTGACGTCACATGGTTTCATCCAGAATGTCCTTGGAGTCTTCCACCGCCAAAATTCCACACGCATCCCAAAAACATAATTGTTCACTAACACTAAAACAATATGGAACAAACCAAAAGTATATAAGTGACCATATTTCACACAGAATGAGGCTGACGAGAAAATCATGTTTTTGCATTATTGCTTACGAGAAACAAAAATGTATCCGATTTGTAAGTTGGAAGTCCCTAGGTGTAACATTTCACCATCAATATATCATTTTCAATCCAATGTGCACACCTTGGCAGGATTACCTCTAAAACACACTGAGACCGATGGGACCGATGGATGGGAACTGATGAGACCACAACAAGTAGCAGCTGCTAGCCTGTATCCTGTTTTTATTCACTTATATTTATATGATCCAGGAGTTCTGATGAAGTGCATTATAGCGCAGAGGAAGCCTTTCCAAACAAAACTTACTTTGCATTCATGGTTAGCAATGGCTGTTAGCCCTCTCCTTGCTTCTTCAAAGCAAATCTGTGCAGGGTGCTGCTGGAGGCCGGAACAAACAGCAATAACAAACAGTGATCACAATATTTTACCTGCTAAAGTACACCATCTTGTACCCAAGCCTTTTTCAACAAAAATGACAAATGTCTGTACATCATATGATTTATGTAATGGAGTGTGGTGCCAGGAGATTTTCAACCTCATATCTATGTCTTTGTTTATCTGCTGTAAGATTTGTGTCCTTGAGGTCTACGGAAAATAGCGCTAGCCACCAAGCGGCTAGTCAACCAGTGAGCAGTAGAAGTTTTCTAAACCATCAGAAAGCTGCAATCCTGAAGATTGATTTGAGATACAGCTTATCACTGTGTGTCAGTCTTTTCCATTCATAAAACCGGTATAAACATTGTTTTGAATTTTGCCTATCAAAAAGTTGAAAGTTTAGAGTGTAAGGGTATGTATGTGGTACACTATTGATGGGCATTTCCAACCCTAGTTACACGTTATGAGTTGCTGGACCAAGTTATGGGGTTGATGCAATTGACCTATCTCAGACTCCGCCCTCTTTTCTTGATCCTCCAATCACACATTGGAGGATCAAGAAAAGAGTCCGGGGTTTGAGATAGGTCAATTAGTTGCACAGCTTTGGTATGTTTTTTGACCACTCAAGAACCATTTTTTTACCTCTGAAGAATTGGAAACAAGTGTCAAAAGTCACCCCAAAAGGTCACCTGAAAACCATGAAGAACACATGGGAAAAGTTAATTCTGTTATATTGTATCAATAACCTTTGTGACAATTGGACATTCCTGCAAGAATGTGCCATTTCAGCAATGGTGCTGTATATTAGGCTACAGAGACACGATAGGCTCTGTACCACATTGTACCAGATGGTGGCACTTTGGTCACACCACACCTGCTCTTTCTCAGTCTGAGAACGATCAAATCCTTCAACCTAATGACCAGCTTTGGCAATTTCCCTTTGTATTATTTCTGATGTTATTGTAATGGTGTTACAACCCCAGAGCTCTTTCAGCTGTACCCTGCTGTCATACACTTTTCAGAGAGGGGCATTTTTGTTTAAAGACAAATAGACTGCACTGTATTCTGCTCTCCCTGCCAGCTCACACTGTTGACTAGAGTTGCAGGGATTCATACATCCACTCAGCTCTCCTGTCCAATCTGATATTGAGCAAAGATTATTATCTGTATCTTTGTCCTTCAGTAGCCTAATCCCTCTTTCATCCTACATAGCTTATCTGACCTTGTCATAAGCAAGAAAACCAAGCCTTTTGCTTAAGGATTAACTTCCTCTGTGTGTGTGTGTGTGTGTGTGTGTGTGTGTGTGTGTGTGTGTGTGTGTGTGTGTGTGTGTGTGTGTGTGTGTGTGTGTGTGTGTGTGTTCAACACTCCCAATATTGACAGTCTCTCAGATCCTTATGTAATATCATCATATTATTGGGCACCAAAAGCCAGTCAGTTTAAAACATATCGTTTAATCCATTCATAATTTAAGATGTTTATATCCCTGATTCAACATGTTAAATGCCATGTCTTCAATCATGGTTGAATACAATCCACCATACCCACTAATTAAATCACGGGTATATGCCACACTGAAGAGAATCAATGAATGTGTTTGTTGGTGCCCCTCAAAACAAGAAAAAGATCAACTTTATTGATTAGCATCTCAGGTTAGCATTATGGTCTCATTAATCACTTAACAACACAGAGGATACAAGGTAAGGTCGAAACCCCTATGGTACAAAGAGATATATTACAAAGTGACATGCTGTAACAGGAAAGACAGGTGCAAGGAGGAGAGGAAGGAGATATCAGATTCAACCTCTACACCTGCTGAGGCTGCTTTTCTTCCTATAAGGCAGAATCCCCCTGATGCTCCCTCTCTCTCACTCTTTCTCTCTCTCCATCTCTCTATACAGCCCGGACACATATGTACAACCCAGGAAGGCAATGCACCATTTCAGTTCAAGGGCAAACAAGATCTGTTTTCATGCCAAGGAAAT
>OMKL01023116.1:4790-16444 GCA_900302295.1 Parasudis fraserbrunneri
TTTCACTTTTAGAATTAGTGTATCTCACATACCTTTTGTTCAAATATTTTATTACCTATTGATATTGGTGACCTAATCACCTTTCCTCTAGTGCCACCATCAGGCCAAATGTTAAATTTTCACATTAGTGTATCTCTAACAGCTTTCATCTGAATATTTTCAAATTTGCAGTGCACATTCCTGACCCCAATGACACCTTTCCTCTAGCACCACCATCAGGCCAAATGTTCAATACTCAAATTAGTGTATCTCCTGATACAATTTCCACCAAACTTGACAAATATATTTGCCTTACCATGGCAAGGAGGCCTGTGAAGTTCTGAGTCATCTGGCCTCATGGTGGGGCCATTCTCATAAAACTAAAAACATTAACTACTCCTCAATGGCTAGGGGCATGGTCACAAAAGGTGGATTGAGAATTCGGCCCATTCTGGGATATACCTGCTGTCAACCACCGACAGCACATGTCTAGTTGCATCTGTGTTAACTGCAATACATTATGCACTGACAGTCATTCATTTATTCATTTGGGTTCTTGAAAGTATTTTAATCCACACAAAATGCACTTCGCTAAAGCATCCTTTATCACAGAAACACTAGTGCAGATTTAAAGCTATGAATATTCAATTCCTTTGCCAAGAGCAAGTGAAAAGAAAGCAATTAAGGTAGGCTATATCCATTTGTATAAAAACACACCCAAGACAATACATCAACTAAAGTGGCAACGTGTGAGATACAGCTGGCTCCCATTTTGTACATTTGCAGAGCTGCTGTTCATGCCAGTTTTCATGGAACCAGTTAGCCAGCAGTCAAATCTATCCACTTCTCTTAATCGGCAACAGTGCAGCCGGCTGGAAAACACATGACTTATTCGTTTCAACATGATACGAATATTTGAACAGTAATTTCCCCATTGTGAGGGATGGTATTTCATTATGTTAAGTTTGGGGAGAACTCGTACAAGAAATGAAAATCATCACTTTGTTAAATTTTTCAGACTGCAGATTCCCTTGTTTAGCCTGCTGCCTGGCTGCCAGTTAGTGGAGATGATAAAAGTAATTGATTACTGATTGTGGTTTAGCAGTTTGTACTGGGGACAATTCACCCCACCCATTATTATAAGGAAACAAGAGAGCAGGATGCTTGGCATGCTATAGATTTTCAATGGAAGTAAAGATATCCGACCACAGCCTTAAGACCAATGAACATGTGTGGTGCCATTGAGCAGTACCTTTATCAGAATTAAAGTAGGAATGTGCACACTGATTCATTCTATGCTTTAATTTCCCAGACCTGTTTCAATTTATCCAACACGCATGGGCAGCAGCTATGGACCATTTCAGGCCAGATTCAAAGAGTATGTTCCTTGCCCATTGAACCTACTCTGTCCTGAGTCAGAGGCTAAAACCTGAGTTGTAGTGCAGATGGTCTGAATATCAGGCTGAGAGAACCCTTTCCTGGTGCTCCAGTAAGTACAAGGGCTTCAGACACTGCTACACAGGAGAGAGAGACTGTCAGACAGACACACCTATTCCTCAAAGAACCGATGGGTCTTTCAAAGGGAGTTATTTAAGGATAAAGAAAGAGAGATTTTGTGATAGGCCAAGAGCCATGCCTCTGGGCATGAAGTGATCAATCACTTGTTGTTTTTTGTGCAAGAGGGGTCAACCTGAGAGAAGGAAAATAGTCTGGTTTTCTGTGAGAGCCCATGTTGAAGTATTTAAGGGTCAGTTCATGTTACATCATGTTTCAGTGGACCCACTTGGATTAGTCACAAAATGCCAAAATTTTAATAATTTAATTTAAAACTACATAATTCAGTTAATCATAATGATAGACTCATTATTTTGCCTCAAAGAAAGTTTAATCCAAGTCATTGCTTTTGTCAGCTACAATGCTTCCAGTATAATGATATGTGTGATCATGTTAAGAGTGGCTCTATAATTGCCCCTCAGTAAATGCAACAAAGCCCGGGAATCAACCTCTGCCCAGAGCTCTGCCTGATACAAAAGCACAGATGTGAGGCCGGTGTATCAGTCGCCCCTCTCTGTAGAGCTCTCTCACATTACACATATGAATTATGGGTTTGGAAAGACACTAGTCAGAGGGCGAATGTGTCTTTTATTGTGTGCTTCATTAAAAATCCCCCCATGTTTAATTAGAACACATCTGCCACACTTGAGGGACTCTCTGTCTCCAGCTGAGGGCCCAGGTATTCAGACTAGCAGCACTTGGCTGTGCTCTAATGCACGCATTGAGTCACATGAAAGGGAACCATCAGAGCTGCTCCAGAGAGACATTCACAGCAAACAGTAACTCAAGCTTTTAAATAAATGTAACATGTTACAGTAAATTAAACTGTGATCACTCAAAATAGAATTACATTGCAAAATCCATCCATGTCCTGATGCTAAATTATCTCTTAACTTAGTTGTGCACAGATAGCATTCGGTGTCATTCTTTTTTTCTTTTTTTTTCTCTCAGTGTCAAGAAAGATGACTGGGATAAAAGCAGTAATGCACGTAAGTGTCCCACTCAAGATCTGCTCCAGGACACATTCTCCCCTGTTGGATTAGCCTGAGTGGTGGCTTGTCTGAGCTACAGTCTGCAGCCCTGCAATTGCACCTCGCATTCTAATAACCCCCCCCAACCACATTTCACTGAAGTCCGAGCACATTCAGACCTTTCCTACTGTGGGACTGGGGAATATGGATGTAAAGATAAACTGCATCATTTAATCATTTCCAGGGAACAGGAGTTTGTTCAGCCACATACTGGCAGTCTAATGTCTCACATTTTCAATGAGATCATCCCATAGGAAAACTAGTATCGCCCATATTGTCAAGATTTGATGGGAGTTTACTGGCAGACCAAGAGAGACAGTTGAGAAGATGATCGTTCACGTTGGCGTCACAATGCACGCGACCCTGTGCATACCTCACTGTGTCTCGCAACACGAGCACGCTCACGCATGCACGTGCACGCGCCGACACCCATTCCCTGCAATTAGATAACAGGGGACCGCTTTTGTTTACTGTGGTTATTGTTGCATTCATTCATCAGAGCGCACTTTCCATCTCTCCCATCCCTCTCATATCACTACGTAAATCAGAGCGAATGGGAAGGATCATACACCTGCAGCAAAGAGAGTGAAATGAAGATAGAGGACTATCTCTCTCCTGTGCAGGTGAGTGCCAAGGGTTTATATAAGTATTTTAATGAGAGTGACAACAGAAATCTGTACTTAAATTATATTAGTTGAATGTCAAAAACACTTTTGTTTGATCGTTTGTGTTGTTTGATCACTTTGATTCCATGACTATATTTATGTAAATTAAGTAATTGTACTCATGGTGGAGGCAGGTGGAGGGATGTAGGGGTTTTGAAAAAAAAGATTAAAAAAACCCAGTGCATTATCATTGAAATGCAACATACTGGAACCTCATCATTTGGTATTTGCAATAAAAAAACAAAAATCTAATCTAATCTAACCACCAGTCATACATTTACTCGACGACAAGACTGATAAATGCTTGATGAAATGTATCTCTTAACAACCATATACTGTAAAACTTTTTTTATCACCAGCCATCTATTATAATAAATATGAATAAAGTTGTCTCCAGTAGATTACATTACATCTTAATATATGTGCACTGCTGCTCTGACAAGAACGTGTTGATAACAGAGACTCTCACAACGATGAACTGACTGTAATTGTCTCATATTGATAAATATACTGTTAGTTGAGTAGCCCAAGGTACATTCCTACTCCTAATTCCTACAACATGAAGTCAAACATACTTGCTGTCTATTGGCAGTATAAATCACCAGATTGACTCTAATAATCTGCTTATTTTGGATAATCGCAGAGAGGAGGGCTTGTACAAAAATAATATGACTCTCGATACGATCACATGGTTGTTCTTGCGTGCATGCGATCGTTCCAGCTTTGATGCGAAAATTAAAAAGGATGAAAGGATTTTACAGTATTAGTGATACGAAGAGACTCAACAGGAAGTGTTCAGAGCCTGCTTTTCCCGTATGAGGACAAGCAGTAAAGTAGCTTATTATTTGATAGACAGTTGAGGGTGCCTCCAACCAATAAAAGGTGAAAAGAAGTGTTTGACCATGAAACTTTGAATGAAAAAATCTTTCTAATGTTATGTCAAACACGCAATGAATAATTGACTGGCAGCCAGCACACGTGTGCGTGGAAATGCACGCATGCACTCGTAATTGTGTGCACGCACACACACACACACACACACACACACACACACACACACACACACAAGGAAGGGAAGAAAGGGAGAATCAACCTGAAACGATAAGAATGCACTCAGTAGAGTGCAGATCTCCACCAAGGTCTAACAATCTCCCCACTTTGCCATTACTTTAACATGCAAAATTTTACTGGGTAGATGACAGAAACAAGAGTTGCTGATATTGCCAGTCTCAACAGACCCACCAAAATCAACAAGTTTCTCCCTCTAGGTGTCATGAATATTCACAGCAATCATTGTGACTTTATGACTAATGGGTCAGCAGATATGCTCATTTTAAAGGTCCCATATTAAACTGTTTTTCAACAAGTGAATATAGGTATTCGAGTTCCCCAAAACATGTCTTTGAAATTTTTTGCTGAAAATACCACTCAGATTATGCATCCTAGCATGCCGCTGTACTCCTCTGTTTCAATCCTGTTTATGTCTGTAGCTTTAAATGCCTGACATCCAACAACTGTGTGGTGTTTCCTTTACATTTTCTTCTGTCTTGTAGGTAGCTTTCGCTAATGCTAGCTCCATGACAGAATGATCCGCTTGTGTTTTCTTCCGCATACAAGGAGGTTGGATGGTGGGCAGTGTTGAGGAGTAGCATTGTCTCGTTACTGATGGTGGTGCAAGAGGAAAGGTCATGGATTGATCAAAATCAATGTTTGTTCCTCTAGGGGGCATGAATGTTCATGGAAATATTTGGCCTGATGGTAGCGCTAGAGGAAAGGACATGGGGTCACAAAATCAATAGACGTATTCCTCTTTTGGTCATGAATGTGCACATCAAATTTCATGGCAATCTGACCCTTACTTTTCGAGTTATGGTAAGAAAAGATACACACAGACACACACACACACACACTCGCTCACTCGCTCACTCACCCACTCGATCTCATTCTATCCACTACACCCTAGCCTAATCCACTCTGCCTTCATTTGCACATTCACATGGAGGGTTCACCACACTGAAGGGCATTCCAAACCAATTAGCGGGGAGGGGAAGTGGCCAGAACAGACAGACAGGGGCAAAAACATGACCTCCTGCCTCCTGGAGGTAATAATACAATAATAACATTGGATATGATATTGGTGGGAGGTGATCTGCAGGAACAGGGGGGGTAGGTCAGACAGACAGGCACACTTGAAAGCAGACAGACAAGCAAATAGCACAATCTGTTCTTAATGAGCCCACTATACCCTGAGCAGTCAATAATGGAGATCAGAGCAAGGGAGAGTATAGGTTGGCTTTTTTTGTGATGTTGGAACATGCCCGCAGTGAACTCATAATGAAGCTATTGTGACATTTCTGAACAGGTCATGACCTTTGATCTTTTGTCATACGTTCCCGTCCTGGGCCATCATGTCCTTGCAAGACTTAGCTCACAGAAAGCCTGTAGCTGAGACTGATTGGTCTGGGGAGGATTACTCTATGGCTGCTGAATTGAAAATGGATCATTTTCACGCTCTTCTGGGATGATCATAGCCATAGGAGTGATGTTTACTTAGTTTCTGAGACAGATGTTTTCACTTACACAACCTATGATTTACTAACTGACATATATAGTAGATGCTTTCGCAACCTATGATTTTGCAACCTATGATTTAATAACTGATATATACGTTCTCCATGGTGTAAATGTGGACAGTGTGACAGTCCAAACTGACCTGCTGGTGTCATTATGTGATCCTCAGGTATTTACAGCAGACATTCTTAATGTCACACCCGACTTTTGTTTAGATTCTGTCCCATTACTGAGTCAGTGCAAGTAGGTTTTACTGTGTGGCCTGTTTTTGTGATGTGGTGTCAGTGTAAGTAATAAAAGGTGTGATCTAACTGATAAAATTAGGTCAACTGGTAATAGCCATAAGGAAATGTTTTTGTATAGCCATACAATTTTAAGCAAGTAAATAGCAATAGCAATGGTTTATATTGAATTTAGATAATGTTCATTTAAAAAATCTTGATGGCCATGATGACAAATGTGATATTTTTATGTTAACGTTTTATTTTATTTTCTCCTGATTTTTATCTTCACTCAACGACATTGATCAATTTGAATGACAAGAATCCTTACAGACCTACATGTCTCTATAGCCCGTAAAGAAGAAGAAACTTCACTCAACATCACTTTCCAACACAAGTGCATGGTCCCCATGGTGTTCATTAAAAATCCATTCTAACTCAGCTAGAACTGATACTGCAGGCTTCCTTTCCTATTATTTCTTCAACAAACCTGCTGCTTTCACGTCAGGGCACTGCATGATTAATACAATAATACTTCATGAGTCATGTGTTCCTCTGAGCCATAACAAACGGTGCATCGCTGCAGATGACCATTTCTGTTTAAACAGTTGTTCTCAGAGGGCAAAACTCACATGATACAATTCTACCATTCCCATTGATTCATGTATTATTGGTAGATAAAACCCACATACTGCACTGTAACTGAGACACAGTAAACCCCCTAATCCTGACTAAACATCATTAATGGTACGAGTAGGGAAATGAGAAATGTCTGTGCACTTTCCAAGTCTCCACAGATCTCTGTGAGTAAGTGCAAGATGTAATGTTTGTCACAGTCTATGATGTTGGCGACAAGTTCCACTCCAACACACCTGATGACAGCTGACTCAAGGGAGCATTCCGGAAAGCTCCTCTGGGAGACAGAACCCAGAGAGAGGTTATACAATCTTTTATCCTGTTATGCTTGACAGTTTTCCAAAACGGCTGCCTCCAAGCCCTGACGCCCCAGCAATCATTTTACACTTGTTTAGTTGTTGTTTTTTTGTCTTGGTTCAGACTATACATGCCAAAAGTAATCATTTGTCATTCCCCTCAAGCTGGTGAGGACTGCAGATTAAAAAGTGCATCTGGTTTTGCTCAACACACCAAGCCGAGTGATGGAAGCCTAGATAAGACCCCGGCACCAGAATTAGGTCTTATTAGGCCAGTGGTCTCTCTGGGTGATCTCATCAAACAGTGATTTAGCTTCATATGTCAGACTAAAACACACAGTTTAGAATTTCCATGGAGCCAGGATTCAGGATCTACAACAAATAGAATTGTTCTTAGTATGTTTACCCTGTTCCTGTTATTTAACCACGGAAACTCAGACAGGTTTTTTTAAGCAAACGGCTCTACTGTTAAATTCTTCGGCTAATTCAAACTCTGGCCAAAAGATTCATTAAAACTGTGTATCTATGTGTCTTGACAGATTTCCACCAGATCATGGATAACAGCAGCTTAGACTGGCAGGAGAACGCCAACACATCTCTCCAGAGCAACCTTGAGTCCTGTACAACATTAAGGAACCAGGCATCCCGCGTGGTCTTATACACCTTCTTTGCTGCAGGCATCATCTGCACGGTATTGGGCAACTTCCTGGTGGTCCTGTCCATTGCCTACTTCAAGCAGCTGCAGTCACCCACCAACTCTTTTGTCATGTCCCTAGCGGTGGCCGACTGCCTTGTGGGCTTGGTGGTGATGCCTTACAGCATGATTCGGACTGTGGAGGGCTGCTGGTACTTCGGGGGCCTGTTCTGCAAGCTTCATTCCAGCCTTGATGTCATGCTCTGCACTGCGTCCATATTCCATCTCAGTTGCATTGCCTATGACCGCTACTATGCCGTCTGCAACCCACTGGTCTACTCCCTGAAGATGTCTCAGAGGAGGGTGTTTCTCCTCATCGTGGTGTGCTGGGCCATTCCCATGCTCATTTCCTTCTGTCCCATCATGCTGGGTCTCCACATGCCTGGTGTGGACATCCCACTGCCGGAAGATGTGTGTGTGTTTCTGGTCAACCGCATCTATGCTGTCATGGCCTCCATGGTGGCCTTCTACCTGCCCATGGCTATAATGCTGGTGGCCTACTGGAAGATCTACAGGGCGGCCAAGCGGCAAGCCATGCAGATTAGCGCCATGGAAGGCCAGATGGCGGCAGGGGTGGGCAAGGACTCCAGTAAGAAGAAGAGACACAGGAATACCATGAGGAGAGAGAGGAAGGCCGCTAAGACCCTGGGGATCATCATGGGGGTCTTCTTACTTTTCTGGCTTCCTTTCTTCACGGTCAACATCGTGGATCCATTCATCGACTACAGCACAGCTGGGCTGGTCTGGGACGTGTTCCTGTGGCTGGGATACATCAACTCTTCTCTGAACCCCTTCCTGTACGGTTTCTTCAACCGCTCCTTCCGCAGGGCATTCCTCATGATCACGGCTTGTAGGATATGCCTGCCGGGGTCTTCCCCCGGAGTGGACCTATCGCAAACTAGGAAAGAGGCCCCCGAACGCACAGATCCCCATTAGTATTATTACTATTCCATAGATAGATAGATTTCTATATCTGCATGTTCTATGGAAAGAGCAGAGTAGTAAATGTTTCCTCATTATAAAGGCATTTGAGAACACTGTACTTGCTTAGGGGTTCACGTGATTATGTTAGATATATTTATTTACAGAACCAACCCTTGTGAGAAAGCAAATATAAAAATTCAAGAATGTTAAAATAAAAAAGGTAGGCACAAAATAAACACAGTTTTGAACTGTAAAGCCACGGATAGCCTAACACTGTGCAAACACACAAATCAATTTTGATAGCTGATACAGCACAAAAAAATATAATACTTAAGCAAATGTTGTTGTTTCTAAGTAAATGGAATGCCAAGTCTGCTTTTAATGACCTCCTCAGAAAATCATTTCTATTTTTTTTTTTTCCTACACTGATTGGTGACCCAGTTCTGGAGATTTTTCCATGTTTATCCTGTAGTTTTCTGGCTCGATATGGAACAAATCTGGTTTTTTGTATATTTGTAAAATGCCATTTCTACTTGATTGTACTCCAATGTAAAGAATATGTCACTATCATTCTGTGTTATAACGTTCGCTACAGGTGTTATGCTGTGCAGTACACACACAGCAACAAGACTGAAGTTTTGATGGCTTTGTGTATTAATCTTTAATAAGGGGTCATTATTATTTTGCATATACAGTCCCTCTTTATTCATCTATATGAGAGAAGTAAGCATAGGGACTCATCGTTCATGCGTTTGTCCCTCATTACAAACTGTGATTGTCATAGTAAAGCCGTGGCCAGAGTGTAATCATAACACTACATTGCTTCTCCGGACATGTTTGCTGGAGGAAATAGTTGGGCAAAAATAGAATGGTGAAATATGGTTATGTTTTGATTAAATGGTGCTCATGAAATGATTACTGTATGGAGCAGGAGAGACTGGGTCCAGGACTGGCACCGGCCAGTCCAGCCATGCCAAGAAAGAATAATAATGGAGAGAAAGCAGGTCAGTATATTGTGACTGGGAGGGGGAGAGAGGAAGTAGAGAGAGAGAGAGAGAGAGAGAGAGAGAGAGAGACATAGACAAACAGAGAAAGAGAGAGATGGACTAAGACTGAGACAGAGAGAGAGAGAAACAGACAGAGAGAGAAAATAGATACTGTAAGCAGAAAGAAAGATAGACCGATCATTACTATGCCCAATTAAAAAAAAACACATTTGTCCCATTTGACTTTAAAACATGTATAAACACTTGATGAAACTCGTAGAAACTGCCCAAAGCCTTTATGATGTTGAACTGATTTTGTAAATAGGTAAGAAGCAAAATATGTACTTCAAATAGAATACTAAATCATATGATTTTGTGAACATTTCTTTGATTTGTGTAAAATATCCATGAAATCTGGTGCACTAAGGCACAGAGACAAAATGTGTATTTAATCATTGCTTTGCCATGCTGAGTGCTTTTTGTTTACACCAAAGGAAGAATATGAACATAACCTATCTGATTCCAATATTTTGTAGCCTATCTTTTGTCTGTGTAACTTCTTAAATCTTTTCTTTTTTAACCAGGCAATATCACTACATTGTTTCAAGCATTGCATTTAAGTAATTTTATGAGATACTTAAAGGGAATGGAAACACTAGAAATGAAAGTGATAATTCAAAATGTATTTATATTTGCAAGTCATGTCACATTTCATTAAACCATTTTACAAACAAATAAAATGATTTTAAAGTAGCCTAAGCAGAGGCAGTCTCTATAATGAGGAGACGGAGCACTGTGGGAGTTTTGAATGGAGAAATCTGTAACACTAAAGATGGGGGCAACAACAAAACTACTTGCTACAAAATAAACATACTGCATTCAGATAATATAATTATATGTGATGTTGAATAACATTATAATTTACTGTATCTTGAGGAGAAATGTGAGTTTGAAAGATGTTTTAAATTAATCATGATATCTGAAAAAAAGACTGGGAATCACACAGTGAGTGGTTGCCATGGTAACTAAAGACTGTGTCAGAAACCAACTGGATGGCACATTCATAGAAGCCGGTCTAATGGGAAAAAAAGCATTTTTCTATAATAAAAAAATTGGTATACATTTCCACCTGGATGACAACCAACCACCTCAAACTAAACTTGAGCAAAACAGAGCTACTTCACTTGCCGGCTGGATCCTCCCCATTGACTGACCTTTCAATCAACGTGGAAAATGTAGCCATGACTCTGTCCCCGACTGCAAAGAACCTAGGGGTGGTCCGGCTGGACTTCTCTGCTCACATTGTCTCAACAACCAGAACCTGCAGATTCTTCCTGAACAACGTGAAAAGGATCCGCCCCTTCCTGACAAAAGAGGCCACCCAACTCCTCCTGCAATCAACAGTCATGTCACGCCTCGATGATTGCAATGCTCTGCTAGCTGGTCTACCGGCTTGCACCACCAAAGCACTTCAACTCATACAGAATGCAGCGGCCCGCCTGATCTCCAACCTACCAAAGTCAGCCCACATCACCCCACTTCTCAAACAACTGCACTGGCTTCCCATTGCCGCACGAATCCGCTTCAAGGTTCTTGACTTGGCATTATGTGCAACAAGGGGAACGGCTCCCTCCTACCTCCAGTCAATGGTCTCTACCTACATACCTTCAAGACCCCTATGCTCTGCATCTTCTGGCTGCCTGAGACCCACT
The DNA here is from genome assembly GCA_900302295.1 of Parasudis fraserbrunneri. NCBI lineage: Eukaryota > Metazoa > Chordata > Actinopteri > Aulopiformes > Chlorophthalmidae > Parasudis > Parasudis fraserbrunneri. The sequence goes on from OMKL01023116.1 coordinate 16,060, forward strand.
CCTCTCTGGGTTCCTGGGGGTCATCGAAACGAAGCAGGCTATTCTCTATCCTAGCTCCACGGTGGTGGAACGAACTTCCCACCACAGTCAGGACAGCTGAAACCTGTCCAATCTTCCGCGGCCGACTAAAAACACACCTTTTCAATCAATATCTGAATAAAAATAAAAAAAATAAAAATACTATACTACTACTACTATGTACTATGCTACTTTGTCTACACTACTATTTACTATACTACTATGCACTCAATGTGAAGCACTCAAGTTTGGCACTGCTAGATGAACAACACGACTTACCCTAAACCGCTAGAGGTGTACCCTCTTGTTGACTTGTACACAATTTGTAAATCTCTTTGGATAAAATGTAATAATAAATATAAATGTA
>OMKL01023181.1:9225-22660 GCA_900302295.1 Parasudis fraserbrunneri
ACCTTTTGATAATTACATCAGATCATAGTATATTGGCACATAATAGCCATCAAGTAGCTTGCAGAATATTGACTACTTAATATGCTTTTGAAATTTTAGCACAATCATTCATAGGCTTATCAATTATCATTGTAATAATACTATTTAAAAAAAAATCACAAAATGAAGGCCATAATCCCACATTAAAGGATAACTCCAGTATCTTTTAACCTGGATCCCATGGAACTGCATTTTGTTGGTACAATTAGGGAATGCACAAACATGAACCATATGCTTTATGTTTTAATGCTAGGCTATTCTAACACCACAAACATTCTCCACACTTTTTTCCAATTCTGTAACTTCATTGCTGTTTCCTGTGACAACTGTCCCACCCCTCATAGGATTACAGAGCTAGACTTCTGGTTGGGGTTAGAAGTGGATTGATGTCATCGATAAGATTCTTAACAGTCTCATAACTCATCTGGCTGAGCCAGCCAGTGCCAAAAACAAGGTCTTTTGATGGACATTCTTTGATGGGTACACTTGCCCCAATACATTACATTACAGCTCGGTTCATCGCAGCCGACTGAAGCTAGCTCGCACAATACTGGATCAATTCAAAAGATTTTGGTCCCTATCAGTCGGTTATACTCCAAATTATAGAAAAATAGAGTCCAGGTTAAAAGAATACTGGAGTTATTCTTTAAGTCAGTGCATGGAATTGTTGCTCCATTCTGCAAAATGGTCATTTTGTACAGTGATGATAAGTGCGCAATGAGTATCTGCCTTCAGCCCCACATTTTATTTTCATTTGACTCTAATGTGAGGATCAACACTGTTCAATAAGGGATACACATCACATATCATTGTCACAGGCTCTGCTCTGAGTGCCTCTAGATACTGTAACAAATTCACTTTGACTGGAGGAGGCCGACATAAATTCCATTATGCAGTCTTGCACCTCACCCTTTGAGAGGCACGGTTCATACCAAGTATTGAAATTTTCAATTGCTCCTCTCCAGGGGGGCCAAAGATACCACTTTAGATGAGATAGCGCTTTGTCCTTTCTGAGACTTTCATTCCACTGCCCGCCAAGTCCATTGAAAGGAAGAGAATGATGTCCGCTGCCCTTCTGATAAAAAAAGGCACATTGCATCCCTGTGACAATCACTGAATCTCAAAGGCCATACTTCACCTGCAAAAGATTGAGAAAGAGTTCTTCCTGAACCACCATTTGCAATTACAGTTTATGTTTAAATGAAATTAAACACACAGTAGATAAACTCCCTTGGTAGATTTGTCTATATCCAAAAACGATCAAATCTAGACTAAAATCAAAACAAAGATCACAAAGAACTTATAAAATAATCTCCTTTCCCATGTGACATTCAATATCTCTGAGCAATATGCAGTGGTGTGTGCAATTACTGTGAATGATCTCCACTGATTAGTTAGTTAGTTAGTTAGTTAGTTTAGTTTAGTTTAGTTATGCAACAGCAATGTCCTCAGGGGATATACCTTGCTATACGCCCTGCCCACTTCTGCCATTGTCTCTTTCCTGTAGCTCAACATTGTGATAAAGACGCTAGCAAGTGTGGATATTCTCAAACCTAATTAATAATGGATCTAGCACATAACTGTTGAGCTAGCGTATTATTCTTATAACAAAGATATATGCAAAGAAATAGAACAAGGGGTTTGTTGTCTTTCATTCAAAATGGACAGACTTCAAAGGCTAATATTTGCTAATATGTCCCTTTCTAGATACACAAGCTCATAAGTAGTTGAGACAACATTAGCAAGCTGTCAGAGTCCTTGTTGCCTAGAAACACAAGGTGAATAAGGAGGCAAAAACATAATTATGATACATAAATCACCTCCCTGTGCTTCACATTGTATTAATTTATCTTAAACAAACAACACATGCCCTTAAAGCTCATTTTTCTGAAGTTGCCTACTCCAGCTTTAAGGGATATTTCACTTTAGAGGAACTTTTCAGAAATCATCAGTCTTACCTCTATCTAACGTCATCTACAAGTAAGCTAGTGACCACTGCTGTCCCTGTCATCTGCTGTCAACAGACTAGGTCCCCAAAATGAATGGAAGTGAACGAGGAGCATGACACCTGGGAGGAATGGTGGTGTTGACAGCGGACGACAGGGACAGCAGTGGTCGCTAGCTTACTTGTAAATGACTTTGCATAGAGGTAAGACTGCTGAAACTACTTCTACTAAAGTGAAATATCCCTTTAAGGAAACATTCATAAGAGAAACTCTAAATTATTCATGCCAACAGATGTTGGAGTATGTGTTGGTGCATATGCTCACAAGATAGAGATGTCCGTTGGACATCACACAAGCAGAAATGGATTACTTTATGTGTTATCTTGGAAACCTTCTTTCCATCTTCCTAGCTAACCCACTTCCCATGAGATGGTTACAGTTCATGAATCTCCTGAAGGCTCAGTGCCCCTGCAGGACCTCACAGGTACTCACAGGACTGTACAGTATGTGTAATACATTTAAATCTGGGATACCTTTTCCAGGTCTTCCATGATCAGGTCCTGTTCTTTCATATCGCTTCCACTGGCCGAGCACCCCCCTTCCTGCCTTAAGCATTTCCCATTCCCCACTACCTCTGATCGGTGTACCGACCCACCGAGAGGATGAAGTGGCAGGTTGGCTGGGAGAACAGTGTTTCCCTGGATCCGATGAGAGTAGGTCTTCTGGCGCTCTATGTCGGCAGAGCACAGCTGGAACTTGAATGCTGCTTGAAAGCCCCTGCGGAAGTTCTCGTTGAAAAAGCCGTAGATGATGGGGTTGACGCTGCTGTTGAAAAAGGCCAGCCAGTGGGCCAGTGGATACACATATATGTTGATGACACGGTACTGGTGCTCAGTGAGGCTAGCATAGTCACTCAGCATCATCAGTGTCCACAGAGGCAGCCAGGACAGGATGAAGAGCAGAGCCACCACCAGCAGCATCTTTATAACCCTTTTCTTCTTCCTAGAGACCGTCTGACGATTCTCCATGTTGGGTTTCCCACTATCGCTACAACTGCCATCTCCGCTTCCACTGCTCCCTGATGGCGGCATGGTGCTTTTGAAGAGGGTGAAGCCAATGCGAGCATACATGATGACAATAAGGCTGAGAGGGGCTAAGTATATGTTGGCGAAGAGGACAGTAGTGTAGATTTTCCGCATCTCCTGATTGGGCCAGTTCTCCCTGCACCAGTAGAAAGGGCGGGTGTTGTTAATGCGGCCCAGGACTATCCGGACCCTCTGCTCTCTAGTCACCTGAAGCATGACTCCTGAGGGGCACATGATAGAGATGGCCAGGACCCAAATGATGACAATGATCAGCTTGGAGGTGGCAATGGTCAGCTTCTGCTTGAAAGGGTACACAATGCATCGGAACCTGACAGACAAAAGAGGAAGGAGTCTGTCAATATATAGTCTGACTTATACTTGCTGCGAAAGTATCCTCCTTTTCTGCCTCCTGTTGGTAATGTAAGATGAAACTATTGCACACAAACACACATGCTAAAACACACACACACACACACATACACACAATAAAAAATACATTTATGATCAATGTATTATCATTAACAAGCCTCACCTGTCAACAGCTATTGCCACCAGAGTGAAGACCGACGCTGAGACAGATATTCCTTGAACCATACCACTTAGCTTGCAGACTAAGCTTCCAAATGGCCAACCTGTGAAAAGGAGAGAAACAACTCCTCAAACTGCAGAGTGAAAAATGAGATGATGAAAACGTACCTACTCTTTTGAATAATGTACAAGCAGAATCCTACCAATCTACAATCCTATCCAACCTCCTAGGTTATGATTACTTTGTGGCACAATGGTGCCTGGCTGAAAATTATGCCATTTACAATTCAAAGCCAATACAGATTATGACATTTGCAATTCAAAGCCAATACAGTGGCGAGTGCTTCTAAGAGGGCCATATGAAATATGCATTGATTTTAAGGATTTCTTTTTTAATGATGTTTACTATGCCTTCTGTTCAGAACCTTGTTTTGGGTCATTGGATCAAAATACAGAATACATTAACACAGTATGAGAGCCAGAGATTCTATTTCATCTTTTTTTAATAGAGAGGCTCCCAGTAAGACAGAAATACCTTGTATCACACAGGATGTGTATCCTTTTTGAAATACACATGATTGATCCTTGTGGGATGGAGGGACTTGCTCAACGCAATTCATCAGTAGACAGCTGTCATGTATATGGTCAGTTGTAGCCTACCGGTATGTCACTTGGCCCTCAGTGTGAAAATTCTCCAGCGAATCACTGTAAGGCCACATACACACTGCAGCTAAATGCGGTTGTCACTCCTCATCTGAGTACTTAACCCTGTAAAGTTCATACACAATTTGCTTACAACTGCTTTCTACAACCGACTTGACTACCTGCTGGAGGCAGGTAATGATTCCTGAAGTTTAGTGAAAACTTGGTCAATCCAAGTAGTGTGCACCAACACAGGACTTGACAACTAGTCTTTCCCAGTGAAGCACCATGTGTTAAGTACACAGTGCACAGTTAAGTACACATGATACCATTTGTTACATAGATTTGGTGCAGAACGCTTGCTAATTATGCTAACGTTAGGGTTGCAGTAATGTTAACAGAGATTGTCCGAAGGAGCCGGCTGCTCAGAGAACAAATTTATTCACAAAATGGGTCACCATTTAATGTTATTGAGGATTCCTATGACCAATAAGTATTTAGGTTTATTATTATTATTATTATTATTATTATTATTTAGTATTATGTTCCCTAACAATTTTTTCATGCATTTCTTTAAGATAGAAGGCCCTACAGATGCATTTTGCCAGATATTTTTTAACATGCTTTAATCGCAATTAACGCAAACATACAGTATCATGCGATTAATGTGTCAAAAAATGTCAGTGTGTGTCAAGGGATCTGTAGGGGGAGATAGCAGGTCAACAGTAGATGCCACATAGAAGTGGTATACATCATCTGAAAGCTGGGAATGTGAATATTAATTTGAGATGCAGCTCAGCACTGTGTGTCAAGTTTTTCTAGAAAGCTGCTCTACCAAGTTCTGAGCAAATTCTTGGTACCTGGTAGAACAGCCATCTAGTGGAGCAAAAATCATAACAGCTGGTGGTAAGTGATAGGAGATTACACAGATATAAAGGGAGTTTACCCTGTATGGCTTCATAAATACAAATATACCAATGCTGCTGTCTCCTTAGGCTTAATGAAGACCAGGGAACCAAATAATAAAGTACACAGTGATGTGTACAGGACAATGAGTACGATGGCCATTCCCATGCTCAATTATGTCTCATAAGTTGTTGCAGCAATTTTTGGGTTGATACCATTTGTTACAGATTTGGTGCAAAATGTAACCACTTTTTGACCTCTCGAGAATTGATAAAGATGGTCAAAATTCCCTCTAAAATACCACATTAAGACACCAAGACCAGAGGAACACCATAGAAAAATGTATGCTGTGATTTGGTATCAAAAACGTTTGACATTTGGAGATTTCAGTAAGAATTGCATTTTTCGGCAATTGAATGGCGAGCACTTCTGTTCTGTAAACTGCTCAGTATGTATATAAAGGGGAGACTCATGGGCACAGATTGAATTATTAGCATTTATTTATAATATTTTTTAGTGAAATAGGCCTATAACTAACCCTATATAATTCCTCTAATCAATAAACAATATAATGTTCATTTTGTTAATCATTGCTGTGGAAATTTGTTTACAGCTATTGCACGACCGTTGGAGTGGAGTGACTCCCATTGCTTGTTCACACACAACTTTTCGACTCTGCTCAAGTGTGAACCATAAATATACACGTTCACTCTCCTTCATAAATTCGGTTGTCACTAAGGAAAACCGCCAGTGTGTAAGTGGCCTTAATCAATATAGAACCTTTCAGATGAAGAAACATAGTCCATTATGAAATTCTTTGTACAGCACTTGTATTTACAGTTATAAAGTCAATCCAAATCACTTGGAGCATGGATGTGATACATCACCCAAATGTACTTAATCTGTCTTAAACTAAGAATGTACACAACACTACACCCATTTTTAGATAATTGTAGTTGAAAACACTGTTCATCAGAAAACTTCAAATGGGCTTATATGGTTCCTCTTAGCCTGAAGGATTCAGTAAATTCAAGGCTGTATTCATGCCATCCTCAGCTCTGGATGTTCCGGCTCCATTGGCTCTAACCTGTTATGATGTTATCCACCAGGGTAGTTGGCATGCAGAAGATGCCGACCAGGAGGTCACTGATGGCCAGGTTGAGAATGAAAAGATTTGTGACTGTGCGCATGTTCTTGCTGCGCAGCACGATGAAACACACCACTCCGTTGCCCACCATACACACCAGGAAGATGAGCAGGTAGGAGATGATGAAGACTGCAGCCACGGAGGGCTTATGGAGGTAGAAATTCACATAGGTTATGTCCTGCTGAGGCAAAGGATGGCTCTCCGGCTCCCTCGTGGAGTTGTAAAGTTCCCAGTTCCAAGAGGTCATGTTGAGACCCGGACTCTGGGTCATGATGAAATCTGCAGAGAAAGAGAGAAATTGGGATAGAGGTAAAAGAGAAGGGGAGAAAGAGAAGTAGAGAGAGGGATTAAGAGAGAGAGAGAGAGAGAAAGAGAGAGAGAGAGATTGGTCTACAAGTACATGAATATAGATGCTCTTGTGCCTCTTCAAATAAATCTGCTGATATTCAATTTGAGTTGGACATCCTCCTGTTACAAAACCATCCAATTATAAAGCAGAAATCCACAGCAGGTGGAGGCTGACATTGTATGAGCTGTCGTAAACACTGGAAGAGGGAATAAATCTGTAATTCTATAACAATAGAGCCTCTCAAGAAATCAATACACCCACTTTTCTCTTTTTCAATGATTCTGTACCAGGTTGATTCAGTCAAGCACATGCTGTCTCACACACTCTGATAGCCAAACAATGAGCTAACCACCTTTTTAAGAGAGAAGGCTGTTCTGTGGAGCCAGCACAATGAAAAAGGAGCAATTTACTATTGACTTCAGCCTGTTTTTGAAACCGTTGTAAACTTTCATTTGTAGGACTATGAGAGAAGTTGGAGAGAGAGGTAACAGGAGTGCTACTGGTGTCCCTCAAACCGCCGGTGCTCATGGAAGGGAATGCTATTCAAGGAGAGAAGTGTTGTGTTATGACCACAAAAAAATTTGGCATAAATAATCCAGGTCCAGGCACTCAAGGTAGGGTTGAAAAATGTAAAAGGCCTTTTATCCAATGGGTTAGAATCATAAAAAATATACCAAAACGTGTCGGCTTGCACCTTTTTCAGGGTGTACTGACACAAAGTAACAAACAGAGTAATTATAGCTGCAGTCACCACAGGTGTGCACAGGTGAGTACATGCAACATTTTTTGGCCTATAGGGGCAACATACATTGAATATAATACAGGAAGTACAAAACTTGGTAAAAAAAAAAAAAACAAGGCTCTCTCACAGGCTCTCTCAACACCATGAGAGAATGAGAGATGTTGTTTTGATGATTTGCATAGTCACATTTGTATGTGAACTATCATATTCTTGTAGATCAATAAGCAATTTACTGAAGGTATTCTAAATGCATATTATAGCCCAAGATGTTCAGTTTAAAGACATATTTCACTTTAGTATCACTTGTCAAGTTTCAGCAGGCTTACCTCTATCTACGTGCATCTACAAGTAAGCTAGCGACCACTGCTGTCCCTGTTGTCCACTGTCAACACCACCATTCCTCCCAGGTGTCAGGCTCCTCATTCACTTCCATTCATTTTGGGGACCTAAATACTGTATCATACTTTCCAAGTCAATTGTTCTCTCTAGATTGGCATTAAAAGACCATACCTGTGTCATTTTGACTTCTTGTCCTTACCAGAGATTGTCCCTCACTTCAACGCCTGTTACTTTTGCTAAACTTTTCCACCCCTTTTCAACATCAATGGCAGTGTGAGTGGCATTTAATAAGGTAGGCTTAGCTCTACTAAAACATACATCATATAGCCTATACCTACTGTATGAACAGAAGATTTGTTAAAGACAGAGGCAATCTCTGGTAATGATGAGAAGTCAAAATTACAGTGGTATGTGAATTCATTAATTTATGATTTAACTCCTTAGTATGTCTGAGGAAGAGCCTTGTGCTTGAAACATCACAGCAGAAAATGAAAATCCTTTTAACAGGAGCTATTTGGTGTGTGGAGCTCTCTGTTCAACTCTGCAAGGTATTTTTTTTATCCAGCACCCACTCTATTGGGTATTGGGATGTGTGCGTCTTATCGTTTCTTACCTCCCTGGTATGCCTTTCCATTCTTACATCATGGCATTAGTGGGAAAAAATATATAGAGAGGCTAGCATATTAGTTTGGTCTAGACAAGTGATAGGCCTGTGAGTTTAGATTTTGGTGGAGAGATCTTTTCTGCGTAAGGAAACCATGCCTTTATAGCTGCGTTCATTGTCGTTTTTCATGGACACAGTGAATAAACATGGCTGCACAGACACCATGAAGTGAAATTATGTAACTTTTTTTTCAACTAATTTTCAGTTCTTATTTATAAACCAAAAAAGAGAAGGGGACAATTAATATATTTATGAAATATGTTAGGGGGAAATAATATGAGTATAAGTGACACCCGTTACCAGTAGCTGATAGGAAATAAACAGGGGCCAAAGCTGTTCCCGTAGCAACGGAATGGCAATTGCATTCTTCTGAAAAGGTCATAAAAAGGCACTGATGATAGTTTTGATGTAGTGCAAATTATCTTTTGTTTTTGTATGTGTATAGAGTCTCAAACTCATTTATGAGTGGTCTACAAAGTATTTTTGATCTTTTGTCAGTATCTGTTGTAGCTTTGTAGAGTCTCTACTCAACTTAAACTCGGCATATGTGGTAGTGGTTCAAGTAGGAGGTGAGACAAGTAGTATTTTACTGACCAAATTATCTTTTATTAACCCAAAACGCACAGAAACAAAGTGCCAAAACATAAAAGTTCCTTAAACCTAAAAATTTTACTAAAACTAAAACTAAACACAAACCATTATATACTGGCCAACCCAATAGAGCACACCTGGGACACCTCCTTTCTGATGATGCAACTCAGGTGTGGCTCTCCCACATATCACCTCTGAGGCAAGGGTTATACCTCAGTCAAAACCTGAGGGCTGAGACATAGACTGCCAAGACTGCGGTGCAGGCTGTAGGGGCTGGAGCACACACCTCTGAGGCTGGAATGCAGGCTGCAGGGGCTGGAGAACCAACCTCCTGGGCTGCTGGGGTGCAGACTGCAGGGGTGGGAGCACCAACCTCCTGGGCTGCTGGGTCTGGGATGCAGGCTGCAGGGGCGGTAGCACCAACTTCCTGGGCTGCTAGGTCTGGGATGCAGGCTGCAGGGGCGGTAGCACCAACTTCCTGGGCTGCTGGGTCTGGGATGCGGGCTGCAGGGGCTGGAGTACCAACCTCCTGGGCTGCTGGGGAACCGGCTACAGCTGAGGCTACAAGGGCCCATGAGGACCAACACACAGGCCTCTGGGCTGACCGGGGGACCGACCTCTGGGACACACGCCAGAGCTGGGGACTGCCGTCGTGGGTCGGCACTGGTTGGGACTCCAAGGCTGGCTGGTCAGGCTGGCACTGCTGCTGGGCCATTGCTAAAGCTAGGGATCACCGTCATGGGGCTAGCAGTGGTCGAGACTCCAAGGCTGCAGTCAGGCTGGCACTGCTGCTGGGTGGAACCTCAGGGCTGACCGCTGTTGGAGTGGTGAGGCAGGGTCTTTGCCTCCCACTGCCCTGGTGACCACTGGAACCCCAGGGCTGGCTGGGCTGGTTGGCACTGTTGGCCCCTGGTTCGCCACCACCTTTGTGTCCAGCCCTCCCCGCAGCTAGGCGCCCAGTCGTCCCTGAGGTTGATTAAACCCCAGCCACCGATCTCCCCCAGCTGCTAGAAGAAGTCTTCCTCCTCCCAAAACAATGCTGGTGCGTATGCCAGCATGATGCAGAGAAAAAACTAAACACATAGGAACTATTTCCTACCGAGGTACACCCCCATAATAATGTATAATGGGGGAACATTGGTAGAAAATAGTTCCCAAATTAAACTGCTCAGAACAAGGTATGTGGATTATCTTGAGTAACCGCGTCATGATTTCTGGAAAGACATTGCTTTTGAGTGCCATGTATTTTTTGGCACTTTGAGCGCCACAAACCGAGTGCCGTTCAGCTCTAATTGCATTGTTTTTATATACAGTGTGGACTTAATCCAATTGATGTTCATCACATTAGACTGCAGAGCAATGGGAAGTGTGATAGGCCTACAGTGTCAAACTAAAGGTCTTTTCAGACTATAAGCGACACTCCGTCTGCATACCCGCTTGGATCCGTGGGGTCTCACTGCGCTCCTCGTGTGAATAGACAGGCAGACAAGTGACACTGCGCATCATGTAGAAAAAGTTCAAGACAATTCAACTCGTGCAGCGGGCAGGCAAAAGATTACCAGTGACATTCTCAAATATTTCAGACATAATTCTGTGATAAATCTGACTTACTTTTTATTGTTAAAGCCTGAATCCCTGATTCATTTGACCACGTGAGGTTATTTTCACATTCCTGAAGAGATGTGTAGCTCTGTAGATGGATAATACAGTATTTGTAACTTTCTTAAATACCCCATCGTAAATCAGAATAAGCAGATCTGTTTAGTATTTAGCATTACAAACTTAAACAAATATATTACAGCCACAACATACAGTAAATACAATTTAAAACTCATATTTCAGATCAGGAAGGCACCAGGCCCGGAAGGCATGTCACCCTCCTGTCTCAAAATCTGTGCTGACCAGTTGGCCCCCATCTTCGCACATATCTTCCAACTGTAGCTGGGAGAAGTCCCCCTTTGCTTCACACGCTCCATTCTCATCCCAGTTCCCAAGAAGCCCCCCATCACTGGACTGAACAACTACAGACACGTCGCCCTGACGTCTGTGGTCATGAAGTCGTTCAAGAGACTGGTGTTGACCCACCTGAAAGACATCACAGGCCCTCTACTAGACCCCCTGCAGTTTGCCAACCAAGCAAACAGGTCAGTTGATGATGCAGTCAACATGGGACTGCACTACATCCTGTAACACCTAGACTTCCCAGGGACGTACGCAAGGATCCTGTTTGTGGACTTAAGCTTGGCGTTTAACAATATCATCCCAGAAGTCCTCCACACCAAACTCACCTAGCTCACTGTGCCCGCCTCCACCTGCCAGTGGATCACAAACTTCCTGACAGACAGGAAGCAGCAGGTGAGGCTGGGAAAAATCACATCCAGCACCCTAACAGTCAGCACCGGCACCCCCCCAGGGATGTGTGCTCTCCCCTCTTTTCTTCTAACTCTACACTCATGGCTGTACCTCAGGAGACCCATCTGTCCAACTCCTGAAATGTACAGACGACACAGCAGTCATCAGCCTCATCCATGACGAAGACATGACTGCGTACAGACGGGAAGTAGAACAGCTGGCCCTGGAGCTGTTTCAACACGCTCCAAACTGTGGAGATGACAGTGGACTTCAGGAGGAACCCCCAACCACTTCCCCCCCTCAACATTCTCAACAGCACTGTGTTGGCTGTGGAATCCTTCAGGTTTCTGGGATCCACAATCTCCCAGGACCTGAAATGGAAGACCCATGAACACAATAAAAAAAAAAATTCTGTGCCAGCTCAGGAAGTACAACCTGCCTCAGGAGCTGCTGATCCAGTTTTACACTGCACTCAATGAGTGTGTTCTCTGCACATCCATCACTGTGGTATGGATCAGCCACCAAACAGGACAGGAACAGACTTCAATGGACAGTCAGGTCTACTGTACTCCTCCAGAGTCAGGAAACGGGCAAGGAAAATCACTACAGACCTGTTCCAACTTCTCCCATCTGGTAGGTGCTACAGATCACTGTACACCAAAACCACCAGTCACAGAAACAGTTTCTTCACACTTGCAGTCACACTCATGAACAGTTAACTCACGTTTGGCTCTGTGCAATACCCTTTAACTCTACACTGTACCTGTACATTGACAGTGTACAAAGGATAACGCACAACAATGTGTGCTGTTGTCGAAAAAGTAATGTACTAATTACCCCACGAGGTGAGTGCCTCCGCGAAGTGCATTATTTTTCGAAAACAGCACCTCGGAGTGTGTTATCCCCTATATACCATGGCCACTTGCCAAAGACAAAAAATATGTACCATTTACTCATATTTTCAACATTATACAAAGAAATGTGTTATTTATGCTTTGCTCACTGCTGACTTTCATTCTAGTCCCTCTGCGCTACCTTAGCAACCGCTTGACAACCACCTGTCACTTGACTGATGCCAGTTGATAATGACCCAGAAAGCTAACTTTATGCAAGCAAGCCTTTATGTCAATAACTTTGCCTATGGTTAACAAACAGTGAATATGATCTGACAGTATGTTTGACGAAAAGGATGGCTTGCTAGCCCGACATCTCAGTGTCCCCAAATCAGTAACTTTTTTCACGTCAAATATGCGTGGTAGTTATCAATATTGAGAGTTGAATTGTGAGGATGTGATGTGCCATGATAAGTGAAGGGATAATGCAAATCCAGGAATAAATTGTCTCTTCACATACCAATCTGCTTTGCTAGCTTTAACTTGGAAAAAGAATAATCGCCCAAAACAATAATACTGCGTGCGTAATCGCAGAATAACTATACGTGCGTAACACAAAACAATTAATGGTGGTGTCTGATGTACGCGCACTGATGCCAGAGCGCTCTCGGCTGAATGTAGCAAAATCTACTATCTTTTGGCGAGATGTAGCACCTACCTGGTCAGCAATATTGTTGCAAAACTTGCCCCAGAGACACTGTACCAGAGGTAGTCTAATACAGGCTACTATTGTATATTAAGATTGTGTCAGTCAGTGTTGGTCCTTGTATCAGCAGTTCAGTCAATCAACTAGAGAATAGTCTCCTTTCTTATTTTCTATTTTTGGTTGAGGGACTATTTGTTTTTATGATTGGATCACTGATGGCCTTTACATATTACACATTACATATTACACCAGTTCTCAGGTCTTTGCATTGGCTACCAGTGTGTCATAGAATTGACTTCAAAATACTGATACTTGTCTGTAAATCACATAATGGTGTAGGGCCAAAATACATCTCTGACTTGCTTCCACACTATGAACCATCTAGATTTCTTAGGTCATCAGGGACTGGTCTGCTAACTGTTCCTAGGATCAATACAAAACATGGTGAAGCCGCATTCAGTTATTATGCTACACATAGCTGGAATAAACTTCCAGAAGAGCTGAGATCTGCCCCAACTCTGGCTAATTTTAAAAATAGGCTAAAGACTTTTATGTTCACCTCTGCT
>OMKL01023204.1:1421-14344 GCA_900302295.1 Parasudis fraserbrunneri
ATTTACTATTTACTATTTACCTACTTATTACTTTTACCCACATCTGTTGCATACCTGTATACCTATATATATACTTTACCTATATCTGTACATATCCCTTACCAGTTATACCGCCGGCCAGTATGACTACACACTTTTTGTCATACGACTCAGTAGCACTCATTTATCTAACCACTTATTCATATATACTCTAGTTAATCACCTGTATATTGTACATTGTATATAGCTACTGCACTTTACTGTAACATTTGCACTCTGGATGGATGCCAAACTTCTTTTCGTTGTACTGTACTGTATAATGACAATACATTTGAATCTAATCTAATCTAACCATGACTGTCTCACCTGTGGAACGCAGTAGAAGGAGCTCAGCTCCAGCAGCTCTACTGGAAGACTGTTGTCCTCCACACCCTCCAGACTTTTTGCATACAGTGCCTGCGGGACATTATTTAACATGCTTACACTTGAGTAAAATTGATTGAGATATATATTTTTTTTTTTATTCATGTGTGCTAATTCACAGGATTTCTTATAAATGTGTCCTTACCAATCCTTTGAGTAAGAATGATTCATTCTTTCTGTTGCAAAAAAAAACAAAAAAAAAACAGTGACACCTTAATTTGAGCGGTCAGGCATTTTTATATAGGAGCCGTGATCAATCAATATTGTCTTGATGACATACCTACTAAGCAAGAGATTGATGTAGTCCATGTTGCACTGCAGGACAAACACAGGGCTGAAACAGCAAAGAACAAATATGGTTCAGTGGGCTCTATCTGATGTGTTGATAAGCTGTGTAGATTAGCTGTTTCTCCTTTGTGTTAAACGTTTGTTGTCAGCCTAACTATCCATGGATTAAGAGTTTGGCTGCTCGTGTAATTACCTGAATACTGCTGGAAAGCTCTCAATGGCGATGAGCTGGACGAAGAGCAAGTACGCCAAACAGGCCCTCGACTCCTGGGACTCAGAGCTGTCCATCAGAGTGCCTCTCTTCAGAGAGTTGAAGAACAGGAGATCTGAAAGGGGTTCCTGGATAGCTAGCAGTGTGACCTGGGATCAGAATGAGAGTGGAAAATTAACACCAGACAAAGTGCATGAACATTTTCTGTGAGGCTGGTTAGTTTGTATACTAGACACTTTGAGTTTAACTGGTGGAATAATGAAAGTGTCCACCAGGCACTGTGGCTGGTGCATGAAAACATTAGTTTGCCACCCTGGTCAGAACTGACATTGTCTCAAGTGTTTAAACTTCACATTCCCACACAGGGCAAATAACTAACTATTCAACCACCAGCTACAGTGAATGCAATGACACTGTCATTACTCCACCAGCCAAATTTAATTTTCAATAGAAAAGATTTTGGTTGTTTGCCAGCCAAGTTGTCTAGAGTAGACAAACATACTAGCTACATACATAATGTACCAGCATTTGGCTAGTGGATTGTGTTATTTTTCCCCCGTTCAAATACTGCATCGGTACATTATGTCTCTGTAGACAGCTTGGCCTTACCAGTATCTCTGTTGCAAAAAGCCATAAGGGGGATTCTCTTGCTTGGTCTAGTTGGGCCTGAAGAAGAGGCTCCCTCAAGCTCCCCATGCAGCTGTGGGCAAAGGATAAGACCACTTGTCAAAAAGCCACTGTGACAGTTTGCCGAATTATATTGTTACTTCAGCTTTAACATGGGGCGGCCCCCTCTTAGACAATCAGTGTTAGACTCTAGTCAACTTAGACATCTTCAATCAAGTAGTTCATCATGATTTTTTTATGGTAAATTAGTTATCAGTCATTAGTGGAAAACAATAAGCACATCTCCAGCATGACGAAAATATTTGCAATATGCTTTGGCACCACATATGGTAAACACTAGGTTTAAAGAGGTCCTTCTACATGATTGTATTCATGTAGACAAAACCCAGTGATTATTAGTCGACTAAGAATTTCTTCACTCAAGGACAACCCTACAATAAACCCTCAGTGAGTGACTTTCAATAGCCCATGGTCTTTTGTGACCACTTAAATATGCCTTGTGTTAGTATTGATAATCTCTCATTCTTCATCCCTCAACCCAACCAAACACACATGCAGAAACCTACAACTTAAGAAGCTCAGTCTTCAATGCGTTATCTCCAGTCGTGGCAACACCATCCCTGCCATCTTTCCTCTTTACTTCCTCCACGAAGGGCTCCACGAACCCAGCCAGGGCAGTGCAGCAGCGACACAGGCCATATTTATCAGCCACCTCCTGCTCCGGAGTGTAAGGCACAGGTAGCCGGGACACCTGTTTCTGCAGGGCAGAGAGAGCCAGGCCCAAAGAGGCGGCCTTGTCCTCTCCCAGCCGAAGTAGCACTTGTGGAGAAAGAGATGAGATTACCTCACTTGACAGCAGGGGGAGCTAAACACCATTTTTAAGCACTTAACATTTGTTGCATCACTGGAGTATCTTTGTTGGGACACTGTTGAAAGGGGAGGTTGTGTTAAAGTGGGGATTTTTATAAAGGGAATTTCAGCGGTAAATCCATTGATAGAATAATAGTATTTGTGTACTTTTTGGTACGAATATGTGAGTAGCCTATGTGATAATGTCATACCTATACTCGTTACCTGTTTGAAGATGTGGAGCGAGGGCTGTGATGGTGTCAGCGATGGCACTTGGATCAACATCCTCTATTAGTTCAAGCAAACCGCTCATCAGCTCCATGGGGTTGCACGTCTAGACATCAGGACAGAAATGTTGCTTTTATATCAATTACATGTATATTGTCAACAGGGCTAATTGTCGACAAAATTGAGATGATGGGTTTTGTGCTCGCTTACCTTGGTCAGGTGTGTAATGGCAGTCTGACAGTGATAGGGACTCTTATCCTTCCTGACCACTTCACTCACAAGGGGTGCCAAGAGACCACAGCCCATTGACCTCACAATTTTCTGAGAGAGAGAGAGAACATTAATGGCTCTCATTGGTGTGGTGGTAATTGAGGAGGTGGGCATACTGTAACCCCACCTTCCCATATATTTCAGTGGTTAAATGAGCTTGTAAGTGGGTATAGCCTACTGTACTATAGGACTATATGCAGTTATAGTCCTTAAACCTGCATACCCTTGACTACACCACTGATTGCACTGTGTTCGTCATATTGAATTTGTTTTATAATAAAATAAATTATTGTTACATTCTCAACATTCCTAACTAAATTATAAAGTTGTTTTAGGATTAAGCACCCATGCTCCATTACCAGTTCGTGTAATTGTAAAATGTATCGTGTCAACCAGGAGATTAACCGGGGGCATGTGGCAAAAATGGCTCTGAAATAGGCATTAGGATGATTTAAAAAAATCCTTTATGCTGAAGTTGAGAGGCCACAGTTTTCTCATTTGATTGTCGATCATTTTTAATCCACGAAGACCGTTTTTAGCTCCTGAAAGAGGTAAGAAAAAAAAATTTGACACATGCTCCTGAAAGCACGAGCAGCACAGGAGTGGAGAGCATGGGGAGGTGGGACAACCAAGGGCACTTAGAGAGGAGCGCCATATCAAAGGGGGTTATCATTGGAGCGAGAAATCCCCCACACCTCCGGGTCAAAAGGCCACGTAGCACGCAGTAGCGGCTGAGTGGTGATGTTTAGCATAGTCGCGGCAACAACGGGGAAGTGTCCACTGGCTGTTCGCTCCAATAGATCTGGAGGATGTTGTCACCGAGGAGACGGACATACGTGACTGCATCTTCACTGTTATTTTGTTTTGCCTTTGGGACTGTTAACAGATCAACACTGTCAATTTCCTGGTTCTTCGTTTTGTATTTGTGAGGTGTCACTTGTCCCCAAGCAGCCTTTCGTTTCTGAGGGTGGCTGAACCCTACATTTTTTGATCATTCCGAACTTCTGGTCATGTTGGAGTTACCTGGTTTTTGTGATCCTGAACGTATTGCAGCAGTGTTGCACTGTCACCCATAGCAAGACAGGTGCATCCCAAATCCCTGAAGCACTCAAAGTCCTCTGACTTGAATCCGTCCTCTGGGGTATCTCTCTAGATGAAGGGAGAGGGATATCAAATTATACAGTGATTTAATTTACAGTTTTGAGGCACAGTATACATTTAAGTTGACTGATTGTACAGTCTCAACATTTTTTATATATGATTAAAAAATAACCTCAAACTGGATTCCACATTGCCCCTTTTATGATAATGGGGTTACCGTGTCATAATCTAAACATGTCATCTCAAGATCAGTTTGACAATGAAATGCCAGACCAATAGGCCTACATGTGTTTTGGTGAGGAAAAAGAATTACCTGAAAAAGGTTACTAAGCAAAAATCTTCAGACGTCACTGTCAAAATGTCAGTAAAATTTCACATTCAGTCCTAATTGTATGCCAGCCATCAGTTTGTAAAATCAGGTCTCACATTTTTCAAATGGTCGATGGCCTATCTGCTTTAGGAGTGAAACTCCCATGCTCTCTTTTCTTGTGCTAACGGTGGTCTTTTACATTCAGTGCAGCACCTTTATAACAGCATACATCAGCTGAATTGTATTACAGTGTAACGCAGTAAGTAGACTAAAATCGGTTTCTTCTCTGATAGGCCACACGAATCAGGTTATTTTCTCTGGGACTCACCCATCTCTTGATTACATCATGTAGCTGATCCTCAGACATCACCACTGTCATCTCTGACTTTAAAGGTAATCCTTGTGTGATCAAAGAATGTTGATAATTACACTTAAAACCCTTCAAAAAAAAGAATACAGCATCCTATGCTGCAGCCGGAGGAACCAGTACCAGCAGTAGTAACTGGCTGAGTAACAGTCCCGAGGGAGAGAGGTGGCCTGCGAGGAGCCCTCGCATAAACCTCTTATCTACCTCTGCGCTTGAGATGTAATAGGATTAAACCAGAACATGTCTATATGCTCACAGACAACACCGAACTGTCTGGAAGGCTCTAGATGAGTGACACTGTTTTATTCATATAAAGTCATGCTGTGTACGTGTACGCTATAGATGGTTTCAGTGGAATTGCGTTGCCAGGGAACAGCTCGGACCCAAGTTCATTTCCTGACACAGTGTTCGCTAATACCAATAGCTGACAGGAAATCAAAATGTAATCCATTTAGAATGTTTATGTTGTGAAGCTGAAAGCATCTGTACTTCTCCCTGTATTATTGTTAATCATCAGTTGCCCACCTCAGCACCTATTAGACGACTGAGCGTCCTGGTAGGGGGATCTCTGTTCGCTGATGGTCAAGGTCAGGTGATGTCATTGCATTGTAATGTGGGCCTGTGAAGCCCTTTGAGACATGTAACTGTGATTAATGGCTATACAGGTAAACCTGACTACATAGTAGGGGTTCTCAAAATTTGGAAATCCCAACATGATTATGCTGTTTAGATAAAGGATAAAACAAATAATAACAAATTTGATATTCCATTGGCCGCCAAATAATATGAGGTTTTTTTTTTAGATCTGATTTAGTACGGTCTATACTGTGGGTGGGGACAGGGCATTGCATAGTGAAATATATGAGCAAAATAGCCATTCTTACACATTCTAGCATTGCACTAACTTCTGATTAATGTCAAAATAAACACTTTTTGTTTTTGCTGTTGACCTCCTGAATCACCAGGAACAGACCTGACTCATCTTTGAGAACCACTGCTGTAGAAGATGGCTATGTTATCTTACAATGAGCTCCCTTTCCATTTAACTTTCATTTGACTGTAGGTGTAACATTTGCATATACAGTCTACAACATAATCAGCGCTAGTCTAAGTTATATGCTGCTTTGATGGTTTATTACTTACAACATATACTGTATAAACCCAGACTGGTACGTAGCTAGGGGTTCCAGACTTTTTCCTAATGTAATTAAGTAGAAGAGCATATCATACAAAGAGATAGGATTTCATAATCTCTCTATCTATGATTCTCTCTATCTATGATTGCTCCACACCAACATATTGTTCCTCTATGTGATCACAAAGGCTTCAAAGGGATGCACTGTCCTCTCTACACAATGCCCCTGTGTGTGTAATATAATATAAGTGCAATCACTGACTTCCTGCCCTGGCCAGACAGCTTTGGTAGAGGAACAGCTCAAGCCCTGATTTGAGTTGAATGGGACGGGAGCGTGTTTGAACGGTAGGATTTAGCCAACATCTGCTGCTCAGGTTTGCTCTCTGAATTGCATTGTGATGAAAGCCTCAAACAAAAAAAGCCACAAAGCAAATATAATACACAGACCATCACTCATTCCATGTTTGTCCCTGATTTTGTCATTCTTAATTGCTGGCTGATGAGTTTGTATTTGACAGTGTCGTCGCCTCTTCAGGCAGGGAATATGAAGGTGAATATGACATTGTTGGATCAACACAGGTTATGGTATTACTTAAAACAACTACTGAGGTGAGAAACACAGCGTGTTGCAAAATAGATCAAATCAAATGAACACGGACAGAGTTGTTGAGGAGCACATTTGTTTCTTTGAAAGATAATAGCTATCATTTTGTTACCTTTTCAGACAAGGGCACAATAAAGATTGACACACACACACACACACACAAACATGGTCCATGTTCTTAAAGGTGGTGGCCCCCTAGTTTGATCACTTTTTCATACCCATTTTAAAATCTTTATCTAGTCACTGAGCATGTATGCTCTTTCTCAGCAAGGTCAGCATCAGGTCTTACCAGTCCAGATAGAGAGGAAGAGGAACAGCAAACTCTAGCCTACTATAGGATGTGATCAGAGGTCCACTGCCTGTTCTGAAAGCACTGGTCAGCTTCAGACTCAGGAGGGCGCTGTTTTCATGATGTAGTCTAATCTGTGAGGAAGGAGCACAGTGAATCCATTGCTCATGAAGGAATACATGAAGAGCACAGAAAATCTGTTTATTCAGTCATCTTGGTAATAATAATAACAATAATAATAATAATAATCATATACAATTTGTTTGTATAGACTTTTTTATTGCTGAGAAAAAAATAATATAAACCAATGCAACATTATAAATTATATACATAGTACATATGATCCATTAACGTTACAAAAATAAGATAACAGAAATGGAAAAAATAAATAAATAATAATAATCACATTGAACAGTAAGGCATGAATAATCAAAACAGTAAAACAAAAGGTCGCAATAATAGAGCAGCAGCATCAATGTGAAAGTAATAGGTGAAGGAAGAGGGAGAAAGGCATACCAGACAACTACATCACATGTGACATTTCTTTTTTTTAATGTAGGATTTGAGGTACTTTGCGTCAATAATAAGGGAGGGGGATACCAAGGGGAGGGGGCAGCTATATGCAGAGGGCACATCCCAGGTTTGGTGTTCAGTCAATCTACTAACCGACAGCAGGTTTTAGAGTACACTGGTGTGTTTTTGGCTTTCTCCATTTTGTTTTTCATCAAACCTATCTAGAAAATCAATTAAACAAAAAATCTGGTAGAAATATTTTTCATCAAACCTATCTAGAAAATCAATTAAACAAAAAATCTGGTAGAAATATATTCTCTAATTGACTTGGCTGATTGCACTTAATTAAACTTAATGTTCTATAATACAATATTGTTAGTATGTAACATTATTTTACCTTGAATTGTTACTGTTAAATTTAATTTTATTTGAGTAACCACAGTTTCCTCTATAATGCTACTGCAGACAAAAGCATGTACATACCTGGATAATTTTACTTCAGAGATTGATTGATTGATTGATTTTGTTTTATTTTCCACACACAAACAACAACAACAGTCAATATAAACAACAGTTAGGATGTGCAGGGGTGTCCCCAGAAAGCCCAGAGGCTTATAATTCGGGACCACCATGGTCACCAAATAGAAAAAACAACAGCATTATAACATAAGAGGGTTAGAAAATGATGTCTCATTAGACATTATCTGCCTGATGAAGAAGCTTATAGTGACACTTGTTTGGCCGGATACATATAATTTAAGCCTGATATATATAATTTCAACCAAAGTATCAATTTCCATTGACCTGATTGATATACTGAGTCATCTTTGACAGGTGTAGTACTATATAACAGTGTTTCCCCCTGCTTAGTCCAGTCATTAGTGCTCAGCTTAAGGCATGTGGGGAGCGGCTGTGTTTGGAGGCATATCTCAGGTCACTGCTATCAGATGTCCATTTATATTTAATTCGCTGAACTGCAAGAAAACAATTGTGTAACTTGATTCCCTCATGGATTCATCTAGTTTGTACTTCAAAGTGTATAGAGGATTATCTTTAAAATGTTCAACTCTGATAAAAACAGAAATGTGAGATGTGAGTTATAAAGTAAGGTATATAAGAGTAAAGGAATACGGTTGCAGTTGTTAGTTTCATATTTTGTCTTTGACTGGATTCGGAATTACACCTCTGAACTTCTGAAGATGTAGCTGACTATTTATGATCCCCATGTTAATGTGTCCCAATAAAAAATATAAATCAGTTCAAGTGTAATAAATTCACTTTTGACTAAAGGGAAATATATGAAAAAGCAAGACACAGTATCACATTTCAGGTGCTTGATAGCCAAGTGTACTGCAGTATTTATGTAGCAGCTTAGTATACAAACATGGGGCAGTCCTTTGAGGACTACAGTACATAAAGCCTCCCCTATTCATCTTTCTCTCCCTTATTTCCTTGGTGACCTGTTAGAGAGCGCAGGGTTCTGAGTGAACCATTTACCCAGTCAGCCCCCCCTAGGGGCCCCCACAGACTGCTGCTGCAACTGCTCCTGTCTGCCAAAAACCTCCCCAGGCTCCCCTGTACTTGTCAAGAATAACTGCCATGTTTAGGGCTTCTCCCAAGGGTCCCACTTCAGTTACTGTTTTCCAAGTTGGACTAATGCATTTGATTTCAAGCAGGGATATTTTGATATACGCCAGATTTGCGTTTATGATTGCTGCTACTCAGTTTGGTCCAGATGACCTCTCGTAGTGTACCGTAGTTGAACTTTAAGTTCAAATGTTTCACAGTCACAGTGGTTGAAGTGAATCCATGTCGGTGTCTGAGTTCAAGTGGGATGTAGGTGTGTCTCACATTAGCTATTTTATTTATTTTTTGATTACTTACTGATTGTAATAGTATTTAGGATTGTGGGCTAAAAGTAGGTTGTAAATTTGTTCTGAAAGGACAAGAGACACCCTAGTGAACTAAGAACTAAAAGTACTATAGAATAGTTCTGAAAGGACAAGAGATACCCTAGTGAACTAAGAGCTAAAAGTACTGTAGAATAGTGCTGAAAGAACAAGAGATACCCTAGTGAACTGAAAGCTAATGGAGTTGCAGGTCTCACAAGGGAAAATCTTGACCGTGGTCCCTTTTTGTAAAAGCTTTGCCCCCCATAGCAAACAATTGAAGGAGAGGTTGTGAGGGTGGGGTCTGAGTGTGTGAGTGTATTTAGTGAACATTTATGTGTACTCTGGCGAAGGCTGTCGCGTGTATGTTGTCCAGCCTTTTTCACATCTTTCAACATGGGGTAAAGCTGCTTTATCTGCCAGAGGAGTGCGAGGTGAATGCTCCCAAGGTGAGACAAAGGCCCAGGCCTACGCCTCAGCCTCTCCCAGACAACAGCATCTGTCTGGTCGTGAGTGCCGCCGGGGGGAACCTGCATCAGCAGATCTATACTGCCTGGACGATGCAGCCTTTACCAGAGCCTGCTCACCCTTTTGTAAATCGGCATTTTGATGACAATTACCAGTGTCTAGTTGTTCCCAATCAATACACACAGAGCGGAGAGCTTAATAGACATAGATAACTACTGCCTGCCTCCTGTATCTCTGGACTATGGAGACTGACACCCTGTCTGACGCTGATCAATAATTGGCGTGTGTCACAGCTCACAGGCACAACCAAGCCCCACTCTGCAATCGCACACACGTACACAAAGCTTGGATTCCCCCGCCAACGGGGCCAAACAGCCCAGCAACTCCCCAAGGTGGATGAATCGGAGATGTTACATGTGAACTGGCTGTCAAAGCAATTTTGTCATCCCCCTCTCTCTGCGGTGTTTAGAGATGCTGACACACTGTGTTTGGGGTACCAATGTCGTGTTCGAAGTGATGGAGGCTTTTAGCCTTTTTTTTTTTTTTAAACTTCCTTTTTATTCGTTTAAGTGTTCGCTCAACTGTTAGAAATTTCTATTTCACCTGCCAAAGATGTCTCCTAGCACTTCCTTCCAGCCCACTCACAGCTTCCTTTCAGGTCAGCTGGTCCTCCCCATGGCCCCTTCATTGAATTTATATTTGGTCACTTTCTTTGGAATCTTTTGTTTTGCTGCTGGTCAGCACAATGTTGCTTTATAGAGAAACGTTTTTGTTCATTTTTAATGAACATCCTGTCTTTCTTTCTTTCTTTCTTTCTTTCTTTCTTTCTTCATTCATTCATTTTCTAAGTATCAAAATGTATTCACGCATTTATTTTCAGGTAAACATGCAAGCATCTATTTTCACACGATTGCTTTACATAACACAACTAATCAATGCCTTCCTCATATTCCATCTCTGAGGTCATCTCATGAGGTTGCTGTGTGAGTGAGTGTTATTACTGGGTGGGGTGTTTGGAGTAAAGTTAAAACTCTGAGTAAAGGTGGCCAGATCAGATTCTCCTTGTGATCATTAATGTTTCAGCAGGTGCCAGAGGGGGAATGGAAGAGCCACGGCACTGCCTGGATCTATTTCCTCTTTGTCATTTTGGAACAATCCTACCGTACACAGAGCCATGGTAACACGGGCCATCTCCACCAGAATGTTTGGCAACATACAGTATTTAAATTAGGGAAAAAAGATCATCTGATATCATGTTACTATCATGTGTACTTCTTCAAGAGAGGCAGGCAAATTACTCTCATGTCCCATTTAAAATGAATCATACATTGGTTGATGAAAGTAAAAAAGGAACATAAAAATCCCAATCATTTGCATTTTGTGGGGGGGTTTTCTTCAGTTTTGACAAAATATTTTTGACAATGTACTTAATTCTCTCTCTCTCTCTCTCTCTCTCGCTCACTCTCTCTCTCTCTCCTCCTCCTCCTCCTCCTCCTCAGGCCAGGGCCCATGCAGGCAGGCGGTGCAGATCTCTGGGGTTGGGGAAGTAGTACTTTACCATCCCTCTCCCCTATGCTGCAGTGATCCCCACGCTGGCATTACAGCGCTTTGATCCTGCTGCAGTCTGACACATGACCACATGGCCCCCTGAATGGATATTAGCACAGGCCTCAGCGAACCCAACATCTGTGTCTCCCGGCACTGACACCGCTCAAATCATTCATTAAATCAGAACACAAAAAGTAACTTTACTTGAATGCCTCAACATAAATATTTGATCATCGCTGAGAATAAATCTTTGTCATTTTGTATTCCTTCCTCCGGCTCCGGCTCCCCCTTATAGATCCTTCACTCCTTCTTCTCGCTCCTCTCTTTTCTGTTTGGATACAGCCGCACGCTTGGCTTGGTCATTTGTGAAATGGATCTTATGAATTTTTCAGAGAGATTCATAGCTGCAATCAGGCCCGGTTAAGTGTATGACTCTATCACAAAGCAACATCTTGTGCTTCTGTGCTCGCTCCAAAATCACATGTTGTTTGCATAGACAAGATAGACTGAATAAGGTTCTCAGTTAGGTTTTTTGGTTTTTCATGAAGACACAAAATGACACTAATATTTGGTTACCCCTCAGAGAAGCATCCTTATGTTTTCTGCATAATAGTGTTAATACAGAAGTAAAATTTTAATAAACATGAGTACATGATAGTCTATGTGATTTGCTAATTTATTCATGAATACATTGTACCATAATTCAGATTGTGTTCAGATGTGTTTTTGCACATTTTAATGTTATTAGTCAAAACAGGAAATCAGAGTAGGCTAATCCATACAGTATACCACTTTTTAATGACCCCAAATTCTACTAGTAAACATACAAACCTTTTAAAGTTGTCATATGTTAGTGTATTCAATGATGATGCTGTAATAGTACATGCAGGTATTTTGCCGCTGACATTGAGAGTTTGCATTCTGGGCATCATCTCATGTAGATGACAAATCCAAAGTGATGTATACGCTTGTTATTTATTATGAATAAATGGGAGCGGGCCTATCGGCTCTAAAAGGCTCTACAGCTCTACTACTTGTCACTCGTGCTCCAAGGATTTCCCTTTCCATGTGTTGAGAATCCTCTTGTTATCAACCCTTTTAACCAAAGTGCAACCTATTAATGTCTCACTCAGGATTCATTTGTTATGAGACACGACTTTGGATAAAGATGAAACAAAGCTGGCATGACAGCAATATGATGCTGCAGCAGCCGTCACGGTAAAAGGATTAGGAATGTAAAAAAAAAAAAGGTTTTGTACATGTATAGGTACAGAATATAATATGAGAAATGGTACAATATATATATATATATATATATATACATATATATATATATATATATATGTATATCTATATATATATATATATATATATATATATATATATATATATATATATATGTATACGTATATGTATATATATATATACAGATGCAGCGCTGGGAGCGGAGGAATCTGACACAGACGTCCTTCGTTTTCGTCGTCCTTACTGAGCAGCAGAACACACTCTTTGTTCCTGAGTGACAGCTCACACCCAAATAGTGTAGTGATATGTAATGCTAAATGAACCGGATAAACATGTCTTTAAATGAGCAGACGACCTTGCAACCCCCCTCCTTTCATCACACTGGTGGGTTTCCCCTCCCTTGGACACACGCTGTTCAGGGCCCCTAACCCTCAGAGCAGGGCAGGGCTAATGGAAAGCTTTCAAGGCGGCCGGCTGGAGAAATATGTCGGCTCTCATTTGGCCTCAACCATTCTCTGATGTCACTGGTGTTTGTGTGTGGTCACTCTGCTACTGGCCCAGACTGTTCTGGCTTATATT
>OMKL01023218.1:6573-23758 GCA_900302295.1 Parasudis fraserbrunneri
CTATTGAGGATGTGAATTTAATAATAGGCACAATAAAACAACATTAACCAATGCTGTAATTAAACATAATAATAATAATAATAACAATAATAATAATACTAGTCTGATGATGATGATGATGATGATGATGATGATCATGATGTAATGCTGCTGCTGATGATAATGAAGATGAAGAAGAGGACAAATTCGACGACGATGATGATGATGATGATGATGATGATAATAATAATAATAATAGTAATAATAATAATAATACTTTTTGGTCGCTCTTGTTCTTGATGACCATTTTATTCCAAGCTCATTGTATTAGTGCAGACTATTTGTGTTGAGCACCTACAGGCCTAGAGTGCAAGGGCTTTGGAGTGTAATTAATAGGCTACTATATGCATCCACATTTTAAGACTATACTTTGTGATATTTTAGCTTACATGCCAGCGACTGATGCCTGCAACACATTCCAACATTACGAATATCAGATCTTTTGTGCGTGCATTTACACGTTTTGAATCTTTTGTTGCCCTGCAGCACAATAGATGCATCCTCTCCGCATTGGAAAACAATTTGAGAATGATTCCATGTGACTTTGATCCTGCCAGTCGGCATGAATCATCTAGCCTACATTATGAACACTGTAGATTTTGTCAAATACGAATATAATTTGGAGTACACAGAGATAATCAGTGGACTGTACACAAAAAAACATAAAGGTTAGTCTTTATTTTAATGTGAAACTTTTTTTTTTTTTTTTTACAAAAAATAAAGAGAAACATACAAACAGCAGACTTAAACACTTAATTAAATTGTAAACAAGCATTTTAAAGGCCATGGTTTGGATTAGCCTAATTTAGTAACATGTTATGACAAAAGACAATCTGTCATTCATATAACCTAAATCGTCAAGCAAAAATGCAGTCGAAGACTATATGACTGGAAATGACCAGTTATCCAAACCGATGAGAAAGCGTAGCTCCTTTCCACCACAGCATAATGGATGTCAAATCATAACACAAACAATAAAAGCAGAGTTCTGTTTAGATGACTGTTATCAAATGAATGAATCAATGCAATACGAAGTGCATAGTTGGTGAGTCATCTTTTCCCTCCCTCCCCCGCACGTCTATCACGACACACTGTTGATTTTGAATGGTTGGTGCACATCTGCCCTTAATGATGTTGACATTATTGGGACGGCAGAAGTTATCTGAAAAGATGAGCCCGAATTCAGTTCTGGCGCTGCAAGACCGTCTCTGCGATGGTCTCCCGTTGAACGCATTCCACCGCTATACGCGTGTAGCACATGCGCAGCATATGACTCCACGTGGAACATTGACTGGGTGTGCGGATAGGAGACAGGTGGATTTAGGTGAGGCATCATCAAACCTGTGTAGCACGACCACTTGAGAACTGAGGAATCGTCTTTGCATTTCTCCCTCTTAAACGGGTTGCTGAGGATACTGTCTATGGCAAAGGAACTAGTAAACTTGGCACTGGACTCAGTTTTAGTGACGACTGGAGAGGGTAAATTGCTTTGTGCGTCCTCTCCATGTTCGGCGAGCTCTTGCTCAATATTGCCTGCCTTTTTGTTGATGCGTTTTCTCCTGCGTCGGAACACACCATCAGCAAACGTGTATTCGCTGTGAGGATTAAGCATCCAGTAATTGTCTTTTCCCCATGGTCTGGACGGGTCCCGGAGCACTTTCAGAAAGCAGTCGTTGAGGGATAAGTTGTGTCGAACCGAGTTCCTCCATCCGGTGTAGCTACCCCTGAAAAATGGAAACTTTTTCATCAGGTAGTCGTTTATCTCCGCCAGAGTCAGACGTCCAGATGCGGAATCCCGGATAGCCATGGCAATGAGTGCAATGTATGAGTAAGGGGGCTTTGGTCTCCTTGTGTATGGTTTGCCCTTGCTGTCGGCGCACGCGATGACAGGTGGCGGGCTGTGCGCCACGCAGTCCCCATCCGAACCCAACTCTTCCTCACCAGAAAGAGGAGAGCGCATGCTGCCCTCGGCATCACTACTGAGTTCCAATGATTTCACATCATAGTGATTTCCACAGAACACCTCGAGTTTCATGCTTTCTGTTATTTATCCTACCTCCCCTTAGAATTCTTTATCCAATTTTGTGCCCCCAAAGGCGTCAATCGGCTATGTAGAGCGCGTTTCGCCTCAAAGCTGAGTGGAATTGTCCATGCAAGTAGCCAAGAATTCTCTCAATCGGAATTAGCCCGTTGTCCGATTAAGTCGCCGCTGTCATACCTGTGGGAGCATTCAAGCCCGTCTCACCTACAACGCGTGTACAGAGCAGTTTATAGCACCTCACCTCAGGACCAACCCTAGAGGGCGGGGCCAGATCATTTCAAAGGTTTTGTAACATCACAAAAAATCTTATTCGGTGAAAGATACACCATAATAAAAACATTATTTATTATAGGCTACAATTTATTTGACAATGGCGGTAGAGCATGGTGAACAACCCTATAACCCACTTGACCAAAAGCAAAATAAAACTTTTATATATCCTCACCTGTGTAATTTGATCTGGCAGACACCTTTGGGGAATTTCACCTGAGACAACCAGGTGGCGTACGTTTCCTTTGCATTTGCTCTGACATTACTTGTGCTGTTATGGAGAATCATCTCTATGATATAATATCTCAATTATTGTGCCATAATCTCTCTCAGCATTATCCTGACATAGACTGTAGCAATCCTTCACAACATCCTCAAAAAAAATTACGTTTAAAAACAAAACAGTGGTATAATACACGTTATCACCCTGTTCAAATAAGTCTAGTATGTGTAATGTGCTATGTTATGCCCACTCTGATTTTTATAACTCACTAATAAATTTCAACCACGTTCAACTGGATAACCTAATCTCTCTAATGTTTCCTGTGGCTGAAGTGGGATTCTCAAATAATGAGGGAGCAATTATCTATGGCTTTTATCCTAATCTGTTCATTCTTAGGGGCAATTCCTTTTTGTTATGTCTTGAGATGAACATACCCACTTATCAATGTCAGAGTTACAAAGACAAAGTAATATAAATGGACTTAAAGTGGGAAGCGACACTTTCAAGTGCTCTCAGTGTCTCCCACATCAAAGCACTTTGTTGTATTGCAGAAGAGGACAAGCCCATGCCAGTTCGACAGCCCATGTAGAGACCATCGTTGTTGTTGTTTTTTTCTGTCTCAAAACTAATTGTAGCTTGTTGCTTCGTGCTGGGATGGTGGGTTTACCTGACAAATTTATTGATATCAGTATCTAAATCAATGGGGAAATGATGGAGACATGATACCAAATAGGTTACACCACAACTGTGAAAATAGGGGCCTGCCACAGGGCCATGGAACAGGTTTCTGGAAGATATGCAAAGACAGAGGCAAACCAGGGCTGGCTATGTATGCATCAGAGCAGGGTCATGTACAGGTTAGCAGAAAATATGGAAGATGTTTGTTTTGCTATATGAAAATGCACATCTCTGTCACTATGCTGTTGTTTGCTGGATTTTGTTCATTTTTCAGATCAGAGGGATTCCCATTAAAGGTTATAAAAACTCAGGCTGAGGCTCTGAAGTTTTTTCTTGTATTGATTGCTATTATGCTGGATCATAACAACCAAACCTGCTACCCATAACGAATGGTGTTTTGGATGAATGCCAAATGTCTTTGGAATGCCTACTGTTTTCACTGTATTCTTAAGAAATAAGTGCTGGTCTTAACCTTGATAAATGCATATCAAGTTATCTAAGGTTTGTACATCTCTTGGCATCCCTTCCAAAAGGTCACAGCAAATTGAGTGCAGTAGCAGATGAGTGTAACGTATGAAGGTGAGTTATGTTGTAATTCCCCCTATGGCTAAAGCAAGTGTTCCATTCTTATTTAGCACCACTCCTCAGCTCAGAATCCCTGCTATGTTTACTCCAGATGTATGTGAACTACTTTCCTCCCACGCACGCTGTTGGGTTCACCTGGCAGTCATGATCAACTGAGTAACCTGTTGCCCTGCGTCACTGGCAGCCTGATTCCGTGCTGACACCACATAACATCATACTGTATCTCTAGTGGTGGTCTCCATTTCTCCAAACTAACTTTTACTGCATCAAAGTTTGTCACAAAATACTGAAAGCTGCCAATAATGCACAAAGAGTATGTACATACTGTATCTATAAACTGGAGAGGACATCATACTGAAAATGCTCTAGACATTTTTCAAAGTGTTCCAACTTTTGGTTTGCATGTAGGCTACAGGTGTTTGTGCACGCATGTGTTTATGTTTTGATGGCAGAATTACGGTGATAATCTGTTTGTCCGGAGTGTGACACCCAATCCACGGTGAAGTCACTGTTGTTGAAAAGCTGCATGTCAAGGAGAGATTCCTGTAAGCCAACCGCACAATGACAAGAGCTCAGATAGCATGTATGCATTCTGTTCCTTGCGTGTAGCAGCTTGCGAGTGCGTGTGTCTATGTGTGTGCTCTAGTGTACATTTTGATCTGCTTAATAATAGTTTACCTGATACATTTCAACAGATAGGAATAAAGTGAAGGAGTGTGGTAAGCCCATCACTCAGTCCAAAGCGTACTGGGAGTGTTGGAAGTAGTTTTGGGAAAGTGAGTATGAGCCAATGTTTATCTACAGTACATTTATATATGGGTTCCGCATTATTTACCATCATATCATAAATCGTAATACTGTATGTTAAAACAATAACAACAAAATAACAACTTAGGCTCACTATTCCAATATGATTTCCTTCAGAAAGGGTCATACTACAAAAGCTTGACATATAACAATTAAAATTATTGTCAATTAGCCACTAAAAGCAGATGCGAGGCATGGATAATAACACAATAGCACAAAGTTGTGGCAAGAAGTTGTGAGTGTATATTCACAACTTCAACAATTTGTCAGTGTAGTCAGATTTTCCCTGATTGAAGGCATGTTGCCACAAATTATTTTCTCGAATCATTTGATTGACAGTTGCTACTCCTCGTGTCTCGTTCCTCCTCTCATTCTCACCTGTATCAGAATCAGTTTGTCAGTTTTTAGATTTATGAGGACATTAGCTTACATTCAGAACCTTGCCACAGGCCATACATCAGATAAGACCCTCCAGTTAATTAACAGAATCAGGTTCCAACACACACACACACACACACACACACACACACACACACACACACACACACACGTGAAGTTACTCGCTTTTAACAAAACACATCAGCATGTGGTCAGAGATTTATTTCAAAGAGTGACATCAGGCTATTGCAAGCAATATGTTGAATAAAAGACATAAACGGACACAGCAAACTGTACACGCCATAGCTACTGCAGCCTACATCTTTCTAGTCAAGTCAACTTAACCCTTTCCGTCTTACAATCTCACACGTGAGATAGAATATTGAGAACTGAACATTCTAATGAAGAGATCTAGAATTCCAAGATAGGATTCCATGAGAACATTCTAAAAATGCTAAAAATGCTCTTTGAAAAACCTTACACCTGAAAGGGTTAACAATACTTCACCTGATAGTAAGCTATAGTTTCACAGACATACAGCACAGCAAATTAAGTACATACTGTACTGAAGAGGCCCTAGAATCTCATGCTTATGTTTAATTTCTTTAGAACCACAAATTAGCAGCACTCTAGGCGATGTGAAAGCCCTTTCCATTGGCAACCATACCCAAATAAACAGTATACTTTGTTTCGCAGCGGAATTACAAGCTGAATGGGCTCAACAGTAAATTATATTTAAAGAAAAAAAAAAAAAAGGAGCAACCACAAACACATGCCCTCTAATTCCTTCCTTCTGTCCGTGTTTCCAAAGGAGGATAGTTTTCTACCCACTCGGTCGGAGGGCCTCAGGCACAAATATAAACATCCTTATTCTCAGCGGATTGCAGGTGTTTAACTTAAACCTGCAGTAGGTTACGTCTTCTAATCATATCCCCGAATGATATTATGGATTTACCCCGACCACCGGTGCATATTTATGACCCCTAGAGGATGAACCCTCTTGATTTTGGTGACCCCATGCCCTTTCCTCTAGCGTCACCATCAGGCCAAACATTCATATCCAACTTGTGAACGCGATAACTCAAATAGCTTTCATTTGAATCTTTTCAAATTTGCGGTGCACATTTATGACCCCTAGAAGATGAACCTTCTTGATTTTAGTGACCTCATGACCTTTCCTCTAGCACCACCATCAGGCCAAACCTTACATTTTACCAATTAGTGTATTTCGAATACCTTTCATTCAAATATTTTCAAATTTGCGGTGCACATTCATGACCACTAGAGGAAGAAGGCTATTGATTTTGGTGACCCCATCACCTTTCCTCTAGTGCCACCATAAGGCCAATACTCAAATTAGTGCATCCTCTATTTCCACCAAACTTGACAAATATATTTGTCCATCTGGTGGATTGAGAATTTGGGCCGTTCAGGGATATACCCACTGTTGGCCATCGAAAGCACATGTCTAGTTAAAAAAAATAATAATTTGGATTCTGACACAAAAGAATCATAAAAAGGTTGTCACCAATGAGTAGGGTAATGCGAAAGAGTTTCAGTGACCACCATTGTCCCAATACTGAGTTAATACCCTCTGAAATTTTAAGCGTGGCTCTGGATTCCGGCCAATCAGGGAAGTTGTCAGGGAAAGGCCCATACCTCATTGTTCAATTGGTCGGTCACACATATGTGAGAGGCTTGAGCAGAGAGACATGGTGGAAACAATGCAGAAGAGCATCAATAAGGTATGAAAACAGCATATTTTGCTGATCTTTTTAATATATTCTCAGACATGTACCACAAGACTGTGAAAGTTCCAGTGTTAAAACGGACGTGCTTATGTGCAGTTGACCGCGATGGTGGATCACCCTGCCTTTTGCAAGGTATACCCACAGCAGCTTTAAGGAGGTTTAGGTTAAGGTATGAGGAGGACAAGATTACTTATTGGTCTCTGTACAATGAGTCACATGTATCCGTGACTTGTGTTGTATGGTGCATTCTCGTGTGTGGATTGATATTCAGAAGCTTCACTGGCTTTGGGGCAGACCTAGCCCTGTGAACATGACTGTGCTACAGTGGGACTTGTATACAGAATTGGTACATTTTGAATCAGTCGTGGCACTTCAAGACATGATTGCAGGCACTTAATCTATTCCAATGGCGGACATTCACAAAGCTGCTGTGACGTCACCTATGTTTTTGAGTCCACAGTGCAACGCACACAGAGTGTTGTTCTTCCGCACTCAGGGGCAGCCTGCTGTCATGTGGATGCCTTCTAGCCATTCCCCTCCTGTCTTTGACAACACTAACGTCAGGACCGCACTGGCAACTCATTAGCGCAGCTAGCTAATGTTAGCTGACTAGCAACACCCCAGCGATGTGGCAGTCCTTACATTCACATTTTCTTCGTTGGTGGCTTTTAGCTGGTCAATACGGGATTCATGTGTTTCCCTCGGTTTCTTGCTCGAATATGTGTGGTCCATGCTCAGTCGATGGAATATGCTAGGGCAGTGGTATGGTTTTGCCAAAGACAGGAGGGTAACAGCTATAAGAGAAATGTTACGATCTATGCACGTTGCATTGTGGACTCCTTGAAAAACCTAAATGATGTCTTGCCAGCTTTATGAATGTCCGCCATTTTCTCCAAAAACTCACCAAGTACAGTTCAAAGCCTCCTTTCCCTAAAAATAGTTGCACTTTTAGTCCATTATGAATTGTTTCTTCACCAGCTTGGTGTTTTCATGACCACACGCGTCTACTAAACTTGCAGCATACACACTTAAACGTAATTCCTGCCCAATACCTGGTGAAACGCTCACTCTCTACCCTCACTGAACCATCCAACAACCAGGTTTGCATGCTACACTCCAGCACCTCTACTTGAACTTGTTAAATTGAATAATTGTGTGGCAGGTATTTGTAGATGGCGTTGGGTGGGACATTATATTGCAGACATGGCTGATGTAGGTCGATGTAGGGATCACAGAGACAGGTGCAATGCTTTCAGAATCACAGGCATGTTTATTCTGTTTTGTGTGTCCCTCAAACAAACCAACAGCAGCCTTTTCAATGTGAGTGAGGTTTACAATGCAGCGATGTGTTTGTTGAAGATATAAAGAGATTATAGAATATGGATGTATAGAATATAGAGAAAAAACACAGAGTTAAAATGGATATTAGACATAGTGGCCTCATACTTTGCTTATGTCTGACCCACTGGTTCTATGCACAATAGCTGGTATGTTTATTTTCTTGATACAATAATAGGAAATACAAAAAAAATGTGTGGCTAGCAGGAGAGGATACAAATATTTAACTTGTCATCCATATAATTCTAAACCTTGCATTAATGGTGATATTGTCAAGACATTGGCTGGACTGTGCCTGGCAAATCATTTATCATAAGGTCAGTTTGTCCATTATTTTTACACATTGCCATTTACAATATGAAATTATGATTGTTTCAGCTTTATTTCACTTCCTTACAAAAAGATTGATGGTAATTTCAGTTTTACCATGGTACCGGACATTGTATAAATAATTGACCATGATACTGTCATGGTAAAAGTTATGTATCATCATTTTACCACTTTTGTACTTAAACAATATAATTTGGTAGTGACCAAAAATGATGGAAATACCATGTTAATTTCTTTGGAAATACCATGGTACTTTTTTGTATGTTTATTCTGTCATATGTTAGATGTTACAGAAACATCTGAAGGAAAGAAAATCCTAAATGCTGCCTCCACCAAGTATTTCAGTAATGTAAACTGTTGCGGCTAATTGTGCAAGCCATCTAAAAATAACCATTTGGGGATGACAACCTGCCATGTATTAAGTCTGCATAACTTCAGCCCAAGGGGTTGAGTCTCTCACTCTGTGCAAACAAAAAGCATTTGCGTGCAAGGCAGCTAGATAATCCAAGTGATGTTCAGATGTTTTGCTGAAGATTACTCACTTGAGAGCGTCAAAGATCATGGAGCCACTTCACTGAGTGGGAATGGACTCAAAAGGTTCAGAATAGACATGGAATTCTGTGTTGATTCCAGACATTCCATCATGTTATTTATGACAAGAGAGTGTTTATCCTCATTGACCAATACATTCCACCTCAACGTATTTCATCAGCCAACAATTATGGTGTTTTGACAGCTCTGTTTTCAAACCACTTTTCCAGTGCCTCAGTGTCCAACTGGAGCTTTATGGTTTTGCACAAACATGTGTGCTCTTAGTAATCATAATGAAGCTTACAATGGTGACTCGTTCTTCGTGTATATTTGGTTCCACCCTTTTAATACACATCTTGTGTTTCTCCTTTAGCAACTACCAAGCGATAGGCCACACAAAAACAGATTGTGGTTTCTCAAAGATGAGTGAAGAAGAATCTATGTTTATACTGATGCCAAGATTTCAAACTGTTTTTTGGGGGGGTTTTTTCAATTCTGGTATAGGATCAAGGTCAGTTTACATTAACTTATGATATGCTTCAATATAGGACCATTGTGAGCCAAGAATGTAAAGAGGGCAGTAAACAAAGCTCAGGTTCTCTCATACCTACTGATATAACAAGTAGCAGTGAGGGAAGGAGAGAAAACAAGCCCTTGCTTGTTGCTGGCTTAAGAAGTTTCTATTTTGGTTATGAGATCTCTTCACTTCACAAGTAGCTAAAGCACATGATCTGCCAAACAAATGGGATCCAAAAAATTTCAAAACGGCAATTAGAATATCAAGCAGGAGAGGTTATCTACAGGTGAGAAAAAAAGTCTACGGTTTGGTTTCTTAAACTGTGGGTCGGGACCCAAAATAGGACCTTTTTCTGATGGGTCCCCACATGACAACAGTAGTTATATGATTGTGATTGTGATATGTTTCAATAAGCCTGGGTCCCATGATGAGGAAAAAAAATCTTATTTCAGTCCCTGACCTGAAATGTTTAAGAAATTATGGTCTAGGTGGAGTAGTACAATGCACTGTGAGTTAACTTACCATAATAGTACTACCCTCTTGATGAAGGACTCCATGCCCAAAACCAGAACCAGTAGGCCTACTGTGCAGGGTCAAGGGGTCAAACACTAAACCATCATTGCTCCTGCCTAGATCAAACAATCTGTGGCATGAAAAGATTATTAACCTGTCACACTGCAATAATAAGTAATAAATAAAAAAAAATAAAAAAATAAAAAAAAATAAAAGCCCTCAAACTGTAATGGATGATGAAGATAGCATGTTAGGAGTGTTATTTATAGACAGAGAGCTGAATGTGAGCAGCACAACTGCGTACTGGAAATAGCGTGAATCATAGTGTGCCTCTGATACAAAGCCATCACATGATGGAAAGGTCTTGGACCGTAGCCAAGGCTTGATAAATCAGACTGGCGCATCTGTACTTTGGCTCCACTTGCGATTAGCCTACTTTTGGGCGGGAAACGAATGCCATTTTCCTGTAGATTGCTATTTTATTTGGCCAAAATAAAAGCTGTTAGTAGGACATTTACATTTATTGAAAGGGTTTTCATTCATTCATTCAAACCTTTATTTAAGGTCTCAAAAGATAATTGAGGTTGCCCTCATTTACAATGATGTTGAGATACATAGGCACATTAAAATAAACGCAAAGGGGAAAAAAGAAATAAAATATTTAAAGAAAGAATAATCAGTTAGGGTAATTACATACTGAAATGGAGTGATTTGTGATAATGATTCTAAACTGTCCAAAGGTTATGAAAGTGTCAATCTTGGGTGTGTTGAAGATTGTTCCATGTGTTTGAGGCACAAAAAATAAAAGCTGACTTTCCAAATTCAGAACAGACTCTTGGGACCTTAAGCATAAGCCAGTTATTTGAGCAGGTTAGATATAGTCCAAAGTTGTAATCCAGCATGTTTGTGGTGTAAGATGGTAGTTTTCCAACAAGGGCTTTATAGATAAACAAATACCAATGTTTGTTATGTCAGCCAGAGAGAACCAACCAACCTTAT
Organism: Parasudis fraserbrunneri; assembly: GCA_900302295.1. Taxonomy (NCBI): domain Eukaryota; kingdom Metazoa; phylum Chordata; class Actinopteri; order Aulopiformes; family Chlorophthalmidae; genus Parasudis; species Parasudis fraserbrunneri. Next base: position 17,574 of record OMKL01023218.1, read on the forward strand.
CATGCAGGATGCAATGATGAGTATCATAACTATCACCAGTAATAAATCTGACAGCGGAATGATATAGTGAGTCTATGGGCCTAAGAGTAGAAGCATGTCTATAAATTAAATCCCCATAATCCAAAACTGATAGGAAAACTGCTTCAATGATCCTCTTCTTACTAATCATTCAGAAGCTGGTTTCAAATTGGTATTCAAATGTACATTTCTCATCAGGCCAGATACCAAGATATTAATATTCTGTAACTCTCTCAATGTCAGTCCCATTCACATATATGCAAATTCAATATCTCTGGCAGCATGCATTTTGTTTTATTTGCATTAAGTCCCAATTTAAGGTTAATAAATCTTTAATGGGTTTTTTTTTCTTGCAAAACATTAAAGGAGAGTTGCAGGTTCTCCATGGCTAGTTGTACAGAGTAAGCAATATAACACATAATAGTGTCATCCACATGAAGATGAACTTGGCAGCCACTTAAAGATGAGACAACATTATTAATATAAATGGTAAATAAGACAGGACCCAAAACGGATCCCTGCAGAACGCCTTTTGTAATAGGCAGAAACTCAGACTGTGCACTCCCTTTCTTCAAACACTGAAATCTCTTAGACAGATAGTTCTAAAACCAACTACAAGCATTTGTGGCAATCACAGCACAGTGCTGATGACACAATGCCAGCCTGATGTATTGCCTTTGCACTCTCAAAGTGTAGTTTGCCCAAACTGTGGTGGCTTCTTATTAGTTAAGTGTATGGGCAAACTATGGTCATGTTGATATAAACGATCAGGTCACATGAAGACCAAATAGCAAAGACTGCTAAGGTATGCAGAAAGTATCAAGAAACAAAAAGAGACAGGTATAAAAATTCACTTTGACTGAAACGGCGACATTCCTTGACTCTTTTTCACAGATATGCAGCTGTATTAGTCTTTCAGCACAGGGTTCTGAGGCTCCCTCTGGTTTTATTATCCAATCCAAGGAGAAACAGGTCTCCCTGTACTCAACATGGAGAGAGCATGAGCTGGGAGTCAGGAGGTGGAGGGAGTGGGAGTGGGTGGCAGAGAGGGGCTGGAGGGCATTGTGGTATGGTGGTTAGGAAGGAAGGCACATTTCGTGCAAGCCCTCTGCGTGAGTACAGTAGGCTACAGCGCTCAGCTCCCCTCTATGTTTAGACAAAAAAAAGGATGGGGGGTGGGTGGGGGGCACACTGAATGTGAGGTTGCCTGAGAAAGCCAGATCAGGGATATGATTTAGCGCACGAGTGGAGAAAAAAAGAATTGGTGGCGTCATAAGTGAGTGATAACAGACAGTGAAAGGGTTTAGGGAAGGGATCAGTCCCCTCTCTCTTCTTCAGGGGTCTGGATTGTGTGGTCCACGTTGAGGGCTATAGCATGTAACCAGCCAGCTGCCTAAGAGAGACAGATCTACATAAGCTGTTACTGACAGGCAGCAGCTACATTAGCAGCTGGGCAAGAGAACTGCTAACATCATCACACTACGGAACAGAGGAAGGCCAGATAAACATCTCAAGACAGAGTATGCACAGGCTTGACAGATCTTTTAAGTACAACCCTTTCAGCTCTATTATACATTTTACCCTGGCTACAACTTACGTTACTAATTTCAATGGTTAAATTGTGAGAGAAGTGGTTTCATTCACAGTATACTTGTATTAATATTAAAGGAATACTCCGCCCCAAAAGATAAAGCTGATTTATTCTGACTATAATTTCACAGATATCCAAAAACGACAAAACTACAAGCTACTTATTGGGTGAAATATTTGGAATGTGTGACATCACATATTCCAGGAAATATTAAATACAGCTCAGTGAAACAATGAAAATGAAAAAAATATCAACACCTTAGTGAACAATTACTCTGCATATGTCTTTCCAGTAATCCTAACCCTAACCCTAAAACTAACCCTTTTTCTTTTTTTTCATTTTAATAATTTCACTGAGCTGTATTTAATACATGTGATGAGTGACATAATGACGTCACACATTCCAACTCTTTAACTTAATAACTCTTGAACCAATTGAATTAAGGCTGCATGTTTGTAGTTTTGGAATATGTCTGAGATTATGGGCAGAATAAATCGGCTTTAATTTTTGGGTGGAGTGTTGCTTTGAAATCAGTTGAATTCCAACAGCAGATGAGATTTTCTTTTTTTCTGATGAACTGAATTAGAGATCAATCACGGGCATCTTAAAGCCTTGGGCCTACATTCATTACATTTTTAATAAAATGAGTAGTGCTGATTCAGGATCAGATACAGGTTGTGAACTTTACTTTTAGCCCTCTGGTGCTATACTGTAGATTCAGTCTATATCTTGTACTGCATTAATTATACATTACATACATCACTCATTTAGAGTTCAAAGAATTTCCCTTCAGCTGGGTGATTACATTTTATACATGTTCGTTATCTTGCAAACACCTTTTTACATTGTGCTAAAAACGCTGGAATAGGGACATGCTGTAAACGTGGCAGTGTGTCTCAAGTTAGTCATTTCTTTGTTATCTGCTGAACATAAGTTACAGTAACTCTTCTAGACATACTGTATCTCCTGGTCATATTTTTAGCAGCCACTGAGTCACATAGATCAGACACCATAAATTGGGATATGCGCAATGACATGATTGTAGTTCAAGATCACAGAATTTAATTGTTTTATAGATAAATAATTTTCCCTTTACCGTCATTGTACTGTTATCGTATTCTAAGTCTACTTGACCTATTTCTGGTCCATTAAGCCGCAATGCCAGGATACAGACAGAACTGAGCACCTGGTATTTATACTTCTATTCTTTCTATTTGATATCTACTTTGTATCAGACAACACCATACTGCTCTTAAATGGACATTGTATGGATTATACACATCCAATTTTATCATTCGATCTAAATTGTACAGAAAACAGGACGATGCCACACTGTCTTCTGTCTTGCAATCACTTTATTTAAACCACCTTTCAGTCAGTGAAGGTCTGCGGACTGAATCATGGCGTAAATAAAGTGATGACAGACAGAGAGGACAGTGTTGCAGGAGTCCTCCCTTCTGTCCACGTTTTATATTTTCTCCTATGCACCTGTCGATAAAGTCCAGGTGTGCATGAGTCTAAATCATTTCACCTAAATGTGATACATATAAGACATTGGCTGTTCTTTATATTAACATACACAGTAATCTCTGCTACATGGTTCCGACCATTGTATAAATAATTCACCATGGTGCTGCCATGGTAAAAGTTATGTATCACCATGGTACCCCTTTTGTACGAAATTATAACTTGGTGCAATCCAATTTAAACCATGATACAAACTGTAATATCATGGTATTTCCGTAATTCTTCTTTCACTGCCATCATCATAATGACCAAAAAATGGAATATGGAAATTCCATGATAGCTTTTTGGAAATACCACTTTTTGGAATGCCATTTTGTAAGGGTTGATAGGGAACCACAGATGGAATGCCTCCAAATAATTCCAAGACTCTTATGTAACAGTTACCTCACCAGACATAAACCCCTGAACATTTTTTTTATTATTATAATTGTTATTATTATCATTTTTTATTGTTTTATTACTAACTATACAGGCCCTTTTATGGAGGGTAATAAATCTAGCATCATAGAGTTCATAAACAAGCACATTAAATCACCAGATAAGAAAACATAAGTAGACATTATAGTTACTGATTAGCATATACTATAAATGAGTACCTCAGACGAAGAACCATATAACTCAGTTTTTTCAGAGGAACAATGTTTTCAAACTTTATTATCTAAAGATGGTAAGTTAGAGTGTTGTGTTCATTCATAGTTAAAGACAGTAGAGGTTAAGAAATGTCTTATGACATATCACATATCATGATTTGGATTGACTGCAAATACATGGACTGAAAAAAAGAAATTCTAAATGGAGTTATATGGTTCATGAGTGCAAAGGTTCAAATAGAACTCTGTGGAATATGTTATGTGTCAGAATGCTACTGCCTCTCCCCCTTGGAACACCAGGTTCACCCTCACCTGTAGGTAACCTTACTGCCTCCTTACTTTAAGTGACAGTCTAAATACATTTTTTGTTGCCATCTGTTTGGCAGCCTGTGTGCCCAAGCCCTGAGGCAGTGAGACCACATAACCAAAATAGCAACAACTTGAATCCATAAACAAGCAAAGACCTGTTCCCTCTCTGCTACTTCGCCATATCACCTGGTGCTGGCAGTATCCGTTTATGTGAATTAAAGAGCGTGAATCACATGAAATCCAATGCCTCCCACAAGTCGAAAGGTTATGCTACCACTGTAGGGGATCGTTGCACAGTTGGAAGGTTAGCCAAGGTTTGTAATCACCACTTCCCTATAATTTGGCGGATCTCATTTTCTCTGTGTCACTCTCTTGTGTAACCTGCCGGAGAACATCTCATCGTTGATATAAATGTTTTATTTGTTTATAACTGGTTTTTTTTATATTTTTTTTATTTAGGTCAAATGTCATTTGCATGGCAACTGTTTGTTCTGCATCCAAAACGATTGCACAGAGCAATAAAATGAAGACATCATAGGGAAGGGGAGGGGTCTTCACTTCTTGCTCGTTGGTGGGATCTGCCTTGTTTGCATGTTACTGGTCACATGTTGTCAGCAGCTAACAGAGAAAGACCTAAGAGCATGAAGATGAGCCATTGTTACCCTTCCATTATCTGAACAATTTACCCTTATTTCCATCTCCAGTCATGTCAACTTCTAAAAGGACAATTATATTCAAACTGACACCCCAGGAGAGCAGATGCAAAACAGATGGTACCAACTATCTCCTGACAGTTGTAACATCATAGCTTATGATGTTAAGGTGTTCTTTGTTAAGATCAGGTGTTGAAGGAGATGTAAAAGGTAGACTTTTTGTCTAGGATTTCTGAAAGGGTTGAAACACTGCAAAATTGTGGTAAAGATTTAGCCCCAAAATGAAGTCATTCTACTGAAACATAGGAGATCAAGATGAAAATCTCCACAACATTAACGTTTTCTTACCCAATCACAAAAGAGAAATGTTGCTAGAATGATTTAACTTCAACTTTGTGCTTAGTAGGTTGAAGAAAATGTGTAGTGTTAATTCACCCTTAGACATAAAAATCAGCTTGACTTTTAGAATATATGAATATAAACTTCTGGCAGAAATATTATACAGCACATGAAAAACAATGTGCCATAACTTATGTCACGCATTAAACATCGCCATCTTACGTAACTTAGTCACTCATTTAACGTCATTATGTAAATCAGTACAGTAGTTACAGTAATGAGTTACCCCAACAATGAAAGTCTTGCATACTGATGTGTCGTAATGTGCCATAGCTGTGGCAGTGGTTCCATGCTAGTAGAGTTAAAAATGACGATAGCGCCTGATCTTTTGTCATGTTAAGTGCAACACCGCTAAGTGCATGCGTTTAGATGAATCTCCTCACCTTTGTTTGTGTAACTCGATTATTCTCCCTTCGTCTCCTGTGTCTGGATGGCAGCCATGGAATGTGAGGTTTTAATCTGCACAAGATATGGACTGCATTTCCTTTGTACTTGGTTAGCATAGGTGTTGGGTTTGTTTGATATCTCAAACGTTTGGTTGGTTGCCAGGTGACTGTGCTGACCAGTTATTAGAACCCCTTATCTGATGGTTGAACAGTAGCATGAGGCCATGGTCTGGTGCCTTGTGCTGGCTGTCTTTGTAAATCGTTGTGTGGGATCTTACCTGAGATGTGTGTTCTGATACCAAATGTTGTTGTTTTTTTGTTATGTTGAAATTACTTTTTTCATATGTTTTTACATTATAATGGGTAAAGGTTGTAATAAAATATAATTTTGAATGTATTCTTGATGGTGAAATGAGATTTTGAGATTCTTTTTGATATTTTGAGATGTGTCACTCCTACAAATGCACAACCTGACAGGTGTCTCAGAAAACATCTTTTACCTTCAACTTGAACTACCAGTCTGTGTTAGTTGTTATTTATTAGATGTCTGTCAGCCATAAGGTCCTGCTCCTGACTTCTTGCTTGTATTAGCCAGAGAAAATGACTATTTACAGTGAGCAGTTAAAAAAGCCAATGAAAGCTGTTAGCAGGGCTTAGCCTGCCCCAGCGGTGCTCGACTTGTTTGGCCTGTAGAAGCGTTCTGCTCTGGGCC
>OMKL01023235.1:1080-12937 GCA_900302295.1 Parasudis fraserbrunneri
GGGGACAAAACTGCTTTTTTTTTTACGTTCTGAGGTGTCTGGATGTGCACGGATACTGCGTACATCAGACCGGCACATCTGGGTACTTCGGCTTTTTTCACGACCACGCCTACTTTTCCTATTAGCCACCGTTGTATTTTGCCCGTATAAAAACTGTCAGCAGAACGCATACATTGTTTGAGGAGTTTGTTTTGTTAGTGCGTAATTTTTAAGTCAAGCAATTACTTTCCAACACTGGCCGCCATTGAGCGTTCGTGCCATTGTGAAAAGTTGATTTTGATCCGTTTTCAGGCATGCCTCTTCAGTCCTCCCCCATGGTATTTCCCCAGTCAACTGCATGATATTTCCTCATTTCCCTACCTGGACGATTTTTATATTATGCTTATGAATCTCCAAGTGACCTAAAACTAAGAGGTAATGACTATTTCTGGGCCTTGATAATCGCACTTCCCACCTCCTGTTATATAAAGCTTTCTTCCTATTGGTCGACAATGAGGGAGAGACGGCAAACATTTTCCATTTTGCCATTATTTTGCTTAATATTCAAATTAAGTCCCTCCCAGTCCCACCTGAATAGCCTGTTTCATTTGGAATACATCAAATCAAGAAGGCAAAACACATCATTAATGCCATTTCATGGGGACTCAAAGCCTCTCAGAGTACTTGTCTCATGTTGATTTAGGATGGTTGACTAGGTGTCCTTGATCATGTCACTTTCTATGATCTGAGTCCAGGGACTTGCTGTTGCGCCTTACTTCATCCTTGATGCGTTCATTGATGGCAGGCGTGCAGGTTCTAATAACAGGATAAGAGTGAGAGAAAGGGAACCCGCACACTGCAAAGTATTAGGGAAAGAAATTCTCCTTTTTTTTTTCTTTTTTTTTTAACCATGCTCAAAGTGGAAAAGAGTACACGAGTGCAATTAAAAGGTGCAGATGTTTCAACCATAGAATCATCATCAGTGTACACTGTACTGTACACATCATAACAAATACCTTTATAACGAAATAGTTCTTATGCATAATTGCATGTCTTTCAGTTTTCACCATAAAAATCACTTCCAGACCACATTTATTCTAAATGTGTTTGATACACTGTGTCATATTCATTACAATTAATTTCAAATCAATTAATCACAGCACAGTTCTAAACCAGGCATGTATTTCCCATTTGCTTTCAGACTCTCAACTAATTAATTGATGATACAGCTAATGATATTTCTGCCAAATTGAATTTATTCAGAGTGAATATTTGTCATATTTTTGGCCTGGTTCCATGGGGATGGGAATTCATTCAAGCTCTTCACTGTTTGACAGACTCCATGTTGCACTTTACTGTATGCTGACAGCCAGGCACCTACAGGTTTCATTAGTGTGTCGGTGTAGAGATTACATTATGTGTAGGTGTTTGGCTTATGGAATCTGAACTCTTGCCTCGCTGGCCAAAATGCTGATATCTAAGTTGGTGTCCATAAATCTGCTTCATCAACTGAAGATGTAGAAGTGCAGCATAATATAGCACTGATATGCAGAAAGCATTGGCTGTGGCCTATGCCATCCAATTCCTCCATGTTCAGAAGGACCACTGATGTGTGTGTTTGCTGTTGTTGTTGTTGTTGTTGTTGTTGTTGTTGTTGATGTTGTTTTGTTTTTGTTTTTTTGTCGCCACCCTCTGGAGAAATTATGTCTGTCCATAATCTATGAAAATTGGAATGGCAATTTGCGTTGTTGTCAGGGTATACATATGCACATCTCTTTTCCAGGTGCTGAGTCAAAAAAGGAAATTCATTCAATTCAGAAAGAGGGAGCTGCCACAGAGTCTTTCTAAATTGAATTTGCATTGTGGCTCACTGTTTCAATTCAGTACACCATCCACTTAGTTGTTGAAATATTGAACCTGGGTCAAGCTTTACAAAGGTCCTGACAGCCACGTGAATGTGCTTGAATGCATTTTCAAACTACCCATATTTAATAAGAAATTTTTTTTTATTGGTATTATTGGCAAATAATCTGCTAGCCAAATGTATTATGCATTTTGCAAGAATTGAAGAGGGCTATGGCAACAGAGAGAAAGACAGTAGCTTCATGCATAATTAGAATTGTTCAGTCAAAATACATGAGCTGTTAATTTCTCCAGAATTTTGGCGGCCCATTTAAATCTATCTGTGACTGGATTTCAACCTCTCTTCTATACTGTTGCTCCCTTGAGGAAATTGGCAGCATTCTCTGAATCCCTTCTATCTTTATCCCAGTCACAACGTTCCCTTGTCCTCTCCTCAGCTATGCCACAGTATACAGAGAATTGGAGCGTACTATCCTGGCTGCTAACACACAAGAGGACCTGAAGTGGTTCAGTAACAACCATGGCCCTGGAATGCATATGAACTGGCCTGCATTTGAGGTATTCAGCCCTACATTTCATCAAGATATGTTCTGTTCTTTTCATTCCTGGTCTTTATTCTGTTCTCATTCCATTTTCTATTTTACACCCAGGAATACAACCCAGACCAGGCCAATGCTCCCCCTAAGAAGAAGAAGCCAGATGGAGCCCCACCCACCCCCAGCACTGACCATGTGGCTCCACCTGGTGACCGTAGCAGGTTAGTTTAACAAATACACCATTCATTACTCAACCAATCACACTCCAAACAGATTCCTAATGATGTAGTGGAGTGATGGAACTGTGTAGGCCTATTTATCTATTTTGAGATAAAACCCTCCTTGATAATTTAATTATCACTGTCATGATCAATGTTAGGTTGTTTGTTTGGTTTTTATGTTGCTTTCAATGGAATTCTATCAGTTGCCTCAGTAACAGTCTTTCTCTGCGTTGTCTCTAAAGTGTGAGCAGCTATGATAAGAATCAAGCCTACTCGACTGAGTGGTCCGATGATGAGCAGCCTGCAGCATATTCTGGCAATGAAAATGGCGGAAATGGCAACTCATTTGAAGATGACTCCAGCACTGGGAAAGGGGTCCGTGTGCGTGCTCTCTATGACTATGATGGACAGGAGCAAGATGAGCTCTCCTTCAAAGCAGGTAATCATCAATGCTAAGTCATCTATTCCAGCGGTTCTCAACCTTTTTGGTTGGGACCCCTAAAACCAGAGAGATGCCTATTCATGACCCCACAACATGGACAAACAAAGACAGAATCGTGAATTTTTACACCAAAGAATAATTCTGTTTTCCCTTTTCAGGTTATTTAGCCTACTTCATTAATGAAATGAATTGAAAGAGGGCTGTAGACTCCAAATATTCATTATTTTGCATGAAAAAACATATATGATCATAAACATAATGTATACACAGATAATGTATTTGTATATATTATTTAGCGACCCCCAGAAATCATCTTGCGACCCCCTGTGGGGTCCCAACCCCCAGGTTGAGAACCACTGACCTATTCAACAAAAGAATACATTATTCTATTTCTGTCCACCATTATATAGCTGAGCTGCTATGAGGTCTTGATACTTGTTGCACACTAATTAGGGGGTTGAGAGGAAATGCAATAACAAGCTCACAATAATGAGGCTATGTGGTCATGGGTCACCAACTCTTTCATGCATTCTATTCTCAGCTCCCTCAATTCCCCATGGAAGATAGTAATGGTTAGTCAATAATAGCCACATAGCAAACCAATCACAGGCACCTGCCACCCGTTAGGACTAGTTCCCTGGAAATTGGTCAGAGGGAGTGCATGACGCCTTTCCTGTAGTGACATCATCAACAATTTGACGATTTTCAAAAAGCAAGTGAATCCTTAGATTGTATCCTGATTCCCCTGCTACACAGTTGAACCTCATTCTGATGAGACTGTGACTGGTGTAGATAACCATACAATACGGAAAAATAATAAGAAATAGGGATGTGAGATCACTGGAGGGGGCCTTTTAAAGAGTCCTTATTATAACCGTGTGCAAATCCTGTCTGATCTGTACACTGTTTGTTACCAAGTACCAAGATATAGGAGAAATGACAGATGTGAAGAGAATATGTAAATTATTTTTATTTGTGGTATGAATGACACAACTGTGTCATTGATTCATCAGCACCATGTATTTTTTACACTTGGCAAAGAAGGAAAAAACTGCAGGTTTATTAAGGCATGGTGTGTTCTTCACAGGTGATGAACTGACCAAGACTGAGGATGAAGATGACCAAGGCTGGTGTAGAGGTCGCCTAGACAACGGGCGAGAGGGACTGTACCCAGCCAATTATGTTGAGCCTATCTAGTCACACTGTTGGAGGAGGACATGCCATTGGAGGCAGCTTGAACTGTCCCATCCAATCGCACCGCACATAGCCAGAGACTTAAGAGCAACACATCCCTTGCCCAACTGATGCGCCAAGCAGTCTTGCCTAAATAAAAACTTAGTAACGTAAAAGACAATATATCAGTATAAAATATTTATCCAGCATTCGGGGTGGGTGGACCTAAACATTTAAAAAAAGGAGCAGCAGTTATTTCAGTATGTACACACTCAAGCATAACATCAAGCCAATGCAGGGACACATTGCTTATCTGCATAGCTGTGTTTAATATATAATGCAGCTGATCTTAAACTTGCAGCACACTGCAGTATGTTCTCTTATAACATAAATAGGAAGATAATATAACCAATTATACCTGTTCCACAAAGACAAGCTTCTCAACCTGCATTGTGTATATACAGTACAGTCTGATGCCATTTTTGTGTAGCATTTTCAATGCTGTGTGTGTTCAGTCGTCATTCTTACATTGGGAATGCTGTGTAGTGTTTAAAGTACCACAAATTGTATCCTATATTTTTGTTATTTTATTTTTGTGTGATATGGTCCAATCCCTTTTCCAGTGTGTGCAGTGCTATGTGTTTTAACTGTTTCTGAGCTAGCTTGCATAGCAGCATGTGCTATGCAACTTGCATTCCCTGAATCTCAAGGCCATATTTAGCCTACAACACGATGCAAAACTTCAACTACCAATGCAGAGGACCACAGATCACTTTCAGACACAGCACTGGAACAGCATCACATGCTTCTGTCTTCATGCCAGGAAGCTCGTTGGTTGAGATTTTATTTTTTTATCATCACAACCCTTTGACTATACCATTATCATTCCTTCCATTGAAAGGTTGCATATCTAAAGCACCTTGAAAGGAAGTGTTCATTCTAGGTTCAGTAAATTAGATCATATTTCCAGCGTGCTTGGATTCGATCCAGCGCTGAGGAGAAATATGTTATTGTTCGAGTGATGCATTCACTCGGATATAAGATGGATCAAGTCATTTCTTGCAGTGAAACACTATTATAGTACAGGGGGAGGGTTTTGAACAATGCCTATTCCAGGTGCTTTTCTTCCAGAGAGAAGGGCCAGTGGAGCTATGTTGTTATGTTATTGTGCTGCAGACCCTTGTCTGAAGACTGAGGCCTCTCCAACAGGACATGAATGTACTAGTGTGTGGGCTTGGAAGAGGACATGTTGTCAACATGTTGGCTTCTGCTGTCACTGAAAGCCCTACCTAGCCAAAAGCACTAGTTATGCGGCCCATTCCCCTGCTGAGCCAAAGAATGACCCAACACCATCAACTCTCTCTTTATCTCTCTTTTTTTCTCTTCATGCAATAACCTCACATATTGCACAACCTTGTGAAAAAGCTCCAACGATCAACTTGTATAACTGCCTCCCTGTCCACCTAAACTTTATTTGACCGTCAGACGAGAACACCATCTGACGATGCCACCAGTAATGTACTGTACTTAAAAAAATTACTCTGGGAAGTGTACAGTGGATTAAATGGTCATATTTCAGTCTTTAACCCCGCCCCTTGACCCATAGACAGGAAATGCAACAGTACCTGCTGAGGAATTGTGTTTTATGTCGCCCACTGTGTATATCGCTACTAGTGGCACCTGAACCTCTTGTCTAATGATCAGACGAGAGAGATGCTCTGTGTTATATTAGGTGTCCTGAGGTTATATTTCACGGAACAGAGAGCAGTGGTGAGATGTGTTTTAGGTAAAGTCATGAAAGAAGGGATTTCAACGGGTTCGGGTCTCACGCAGCACAGAGAAACACATCACCAGCTCAGACGTTGTCTTAGTGTAAGCTGTCCAGCCTAGCAAAAAGAACTCATGTCATTACACTATCCCTTACCTTGTACACACAGACAGATGCATACATGTAGATGCATGCAGAAACACATTGACACATGCACAGACAGACAGACAGACAGACAGACACACACACAATACAGTTTGCAAACACAAAAAAACGAACAGATAGTACATATTAACATTATGAGGTTAACAATTTGGGGGGAAAACATCTTTATCATCCAGTGTGTATGAGTTGTGTAAATGTAAAGAAAAAAAAAACAGAAAAAAATGCAAGTGATCGAATATTAAGACAAAATGTAGTGTTATACATGTAAATGTGTTTCATCAAAAATAACAGCAATGGAAAAACATATTAAGTAATAGGTACTATATTGTATGAATTTCATTGCAATGGAATTGTCAATGTACCATATAAGAGCGTGAAGTTATCCCACGCGGTCAGATTTGTATATGACGATGTAATTTAAAGATTATATTCTATTGTAACTGTACAACTGTGTTGAGTTGAAAATGAAACCTATGTTGAGGCAGTAAAAAAAAGGTGTATATGTAAATGCTTTTTTATGTTGATTCTTCCTTATGCACACAAGGGGGCAACAGCTCATGTTGTGAAAACCCTATATTAGCGGTCTAGAAGATGTATGTATGTTCATAGTTAGTGATGTACTTTTATCTCCCAACTGGTGTAGTGCCTGTTCATCTTAATGTAACAAAAAGTTCATTTAAATATGCATAAAGATGATTATGATCAACAATAATAATGACGATAGTGATGAAAAACCTGAATCAAATTTGTTGTGATGGTGTCAATATTGCAATATTGGTTTGAAAGGAGAAAACAAGTTTGTTGAGAAAAAAAAACATGGTTGGTGTCTGTGTGTTCATTTGATGGACATGTTATCAATGACTTAAGGATAGAGCAGGAAAGAAACCAGTGAAGATGGAGTGTGCTTATATAAATTTACTGGGTGTGCTTGCTTTATTACATTTTGGAGCGGGGAAAATCCCTTTTGAAATATTCATTTTTTTTGTTTCAGACATCCAAAATATAAACCCAGAGGGAAATAAATGTAGGTGAGGCTATCCATCAAGGTAGACTTCATAAAATATAATGTTTTGGCATTGCTCTGCAACATCAAAAGAGTTACCACACCTGAACAGATAACAGGAATATAGCAAGTGCCACTGGTCAACATATTGTGTTTCCATATAAAGGAATGTAAAATGCAAACAGTTTAAGAAATTGTCTTGACCTTTAAAAAAAAAAAGATAATAATTATAATAATAATTAAACATGAGACAATTCTGAAATGTAAAACAGATAAATCCCGTAAGTTAATAGAGAAACAAACCCCATTTCCAGGAACAACAATTGCAGAGGACACTGAGAAAGTACGATAGGCAGGAGTGCATATTTCAGTAGGCAGTCAATCTTAACAATTAAAAAGAAACAACAACAAAAACAAGGCAAGTGGAGAGCTTCTGAGTTCTTGTTATTTTTATGTCCAGCATATTTTTTGGCCCTTAATCTCTTGCCCTCCACTCATTAGGTTGATCTTCATCATCACACAGGGTTGACAAACTGGTAGACGAGTCTTCGTGAAACATCAGGTTTGCGGATGATGCCCTTCTTGTAGTACTGGCGTATAGAGCGACTCAATTTGTCATAGTTCATGGCAGGGCGGTTCTTCCTAATGCCCCATAACCTGGCCACATATGCAGAGTCTTCTATTTTGAATATTCCTGTGGACAAAATAAATAAAACCATGCTTAATGAGTCTAAAGAATTTCTCCTTCAACCACTGGACAATCTGAAGTTCTTTTATTGAAGAATTACGTTCTGTGGGCTATTCTATTCTTGTTATGCCAAACGTTTTCACCTACTTCTCTCACCCTACAGCTGTAATTTTACAAACTCCCAGTCAGCTCACCTTTCTCCTTGTTGAGCCAGCGGATACAGCGGCTGTAGTTATGAGGCTTGAGGAGCAGTTCCCTGAGGAACTGCCAAAGGTGTATGGGCTGGCTGGTGCAGGTTGAGACTACATCTGGCCAAGGATCATCAGCACCTGATGTGATAGAGGAGAGAGTTTGAGAGACCAAGTCTTTGGTACAACATCTTTGACATTGTGTACCTGGAAGTGTAATTATCCCAGTTACATTTTAGTTAAATTCTTGATTGATGAAAGATCTACATATGAGATGGACTTACTGGATTTGCCATCTCCTTGTGGGTAGCGTTCCTTCATACCTGCAGCTAAAAAACAACAAGACCAGGCTAATTTACAACATAACCAAACTTATAATAGTTGATCAAATACTGAGCCATGTCTTCACACTGATTGTGTCTACATTCTACTCACATAGCTAACATGGCAGACATTCAGTCATTTGATAATTGCTAACTTTTGACATGTTCAACTCAACCCTTTCCAAGCCTTTGTGTTGTTTCTACCTGATCTCCAGATGTCCAAATGAGCATACAGCACATCTCCACACTGTAGTGAGCGTTGCCTGAAGTCCTCCTCTGTCATGGAGCACAGGTCCTTGCCAGTCAGCTCCTGGAACACCTTGCACACTTGTGGTAGCCTGTACAGGTGCTCTGTCCACAGCAACCACTTCTGAACATGGATACAATTCCAGTCCATGGGGTCTGAGAAGAGGAAGGACTGGTTTAGTGGTTGTAGCAGAGTAGCCCTGCCTGAAGCCTAGTAAGCCTAATATCTCCCTAATATCTTGTTATAACACACTGTTGACCTGTCCCTTTATGTATTGTTAGCTGTTAGAGATGTGTGTCTCTTTCTACGTTAGCTAACAGCCGCACAAGACAAAGCAGATGTCAAATAACTGGGTGCTGTCCATCAAACCTTTATCATAATAATTCTATAACTGTAATGGTAGATAAGGGATGTTCTCCTGTATTGTTTGCACGGTGTATGATTTCTTGGTAAAGGTCTTGGTAAGAGCGAGTCATTGAGAATGGGAGATGATGTATTGTCAACAGAGGAGTTTGCACAAGGCGGGCAAGGCCTCACGCTGCTGCTCTTAGCTGAGTGTCAGTTGCAGTACATCAGCAAGGATGGTGATATGGTTGAAAAGTAACAAATGATGGCCTTTAAAGGTTTGTTTGGTTTGCTATTAGGCTACCAGGTCTGCCAAAAGTTTAAGCAATGATCGGCTGCCTGCTTAAAGGGCTCTTTGTTTCAATGCATTTGGTTGTAGTAGTAGGTTGCAGTAGGCCTTTTACACTAACAATGTTCAATAAAGCCTAGTTGTCCTACCTGGTGTGATGTTGAGAAGCTTGCAGGCTGTATCTATGTCCTTCAACACCTCCCCCACCACCATGGTCTGGACCTGCTCCAAGCAACGCTCTTCCACCTGACTCTCCAGCTCAGGGGGGGGGCACAGGCCCTGGCTATTGATAGCAGGGCACTGCTCTGGGGCCTTGGAGGGGGGCAGAGGAGCCGCTACCTCTGCCATCTTCAGGAGCCACGAGGTGTCCTCAGGAACCAGTCTGTCACAGCAGGGTATGTAGACCCCCGGCCAGCTGAGTTCAGGGAGCCCCAACAGACTACGGGGAGGTTTAATGTCCTCTTCCTCGTCCTGCCAGGACCTCATGGTGTCAGTGTGGGGGTGGGTGTAGAGAGGCAAGTGTGTGGTGTTCCCCACCTGGTTGCAACCTGGACTCCCCATGCTGACGCTTCTACTGCACTGGGACAACAAAGCAATCATTTTAGAAACATGAATGCTGTAAAGAAATATGGATGCATGTAGCGCACATACATTTCGTATTCGTTCTAGGGGGTGTGTTGACCCAACGCAGTGAAGAGGTTTGAAGCAGAAAAGGTCTCTTTGCTTTATTAGACAAATGCTCAGGGTTGAGAAATAAGGGGTTACATGTAATGGGATTACAGTAATCCGATTGCAAAGAGTTTGAGTTACTGATTACAATTTGAATCAGTAATCTGTCACAAATGACTTTTTTTCTTTTCTTTTTTCCCCCCTTTTTTTTTTAAGTACCCTTTCCAACCCTGGAGCCTTTTTGCCGAATGGGCCTCATCAGTGTCAATGACATGTCCAATAAAGCAGACATTTTTCATCAGCCAATACAGTGCAATGTAGATGTCTTCTTCCAACCACAGAGACATGAATGCTGCATTCATTGCTGACATGCATTCACAGCGTACTGTGTAATCTATACCTTCCACCACATGGTTGTCCTTTGAGACAGTGCCGCATTTATGTGGAACTGGAACCATACCCAAATTCCTAATATTTAAACAGTAGTAAATCCTAAAGTAAACATGACATTTGATCAATAGAGAGTTTGCTCAAAAGCAAATGTAGATTAGTTGCTTTGATATTTCAAAGTAAGTACCCACTACTTGATTATTTTGACATTTCAAAGCAACCAATCTAGTTTTGCTGACTGTGCACTTTGTGACTGTACAACCAAATTATTTGTGTGTCAGTGTGAATTTGGTATCCATAATCTGTAAGAAATCCTACAAATACTGCAATTCTGGACTTTGGTTTGAAACTGTGGTTTGTTTTTAAAATGTTTTGTCAGTGGAACATTATTTACTGAACCTTACACACAGATCCTAGTTTTTTAACAAACAGTATTTAACAAAAATGAAACATAATTCACCAAACCTTAGACACAGATCCCATGACACACCAGCCAGGGTGTGAACCAAAGTTGGAATCAATTCACTTTCATTTCAAAATGTAAACAGGAATTGTTGTTTACTTTCTGGTGATGGAACATTTGTTATACTTTCAGTAGCTTGCACAATACAACCTTTTTCATGCCAAAGGTTTTTCTGCATTTAAATTTGAAAGAATATCCATTTCCTGAATTAATAGGAAAGGGATTTGATCGCAACCCTGGCGTAAACTTAAACCAACATGTCAATCAAAACAAAATATGTATGCCAATGTTACTGTATAACATGTCAACACTTGATGAACAGAGTGAAAAGTGTCCTCGATACTATTGGTCACCAACAGAACAGCAAAGCCCAGGGCAGGCAGGCAGCAGATCTCAAGTGTTTTAGGTCATCAAGATCGATTTGAAGTTAATTGCAATAGAAAGTACAGCACCTGCCCTGCCAGAATCCATGATAAAGGGTGGGTCACAGTGGGTATGTGCCATGCAGCACCTGGCTCATGTTCATGGTGTGAGCAATTGAACAGCTCACTGGGCTTGGGAGTGGTGCAGTCTTCTCTGACACACTCACCACAGAAACTCTTGCTTTATGTTCTATTAATCTATGTAAATCTATTTAATCTATTCATACATTGTATATGGAAACACTCTACACCCATAAAGTAAGCTGGTAAATCATGACCAGCCTATATATGATGCTGTTGTTTGTGCGCCAATTGCTGCTTGCAAGATTGATGATAATATAACAGAAACACCTGGATTTGGCCAAATATGGACACATAATTATGAGGGAAACATGCCAGTGTAGACATGAATCATATACAGTCCCCAGTAAATGCGTGGTTAATCTTCTCTTGACCCCAGGGCATCAACTGTATGTTAGATAGAGGGAAAACCATATCAGAAACTTGCCCTTCTAGATATTCTTTACTGCACAGAAGAAATGGGAGGGGGAGGGGGTGATTCAGCTGTGGCTTGGATTTGCATGAATTAGCATGCAACATTTCTTAAATGTTGTGTGAGTTATTGCAGGGACATTGTGATCATTATGACCACAGATGGATAAATGAATGAGTGAGTGAATGAT
>OMKL01023321.1:1088-11276 GCA_900302295.1 Parasudis fraserbrunneri
CCTGTAAAAAAAGGATGGATTTTCTTTTTATATACAATGACTGCTCAGACTAATTACAATTTTGACAATGTCTTTGAACAGTTCCAACCGATGAAGGAAAAATGAAATCCTTATTATAATGCCTTCAAATGGCCCAGACAAATACTGCTTTGGGTAAACTGCCAGGCCACTATAATGGCATAGCTAATTACATTGTATAAATTCAGTGATCATTTATCTCAATTATATTTGCCCACTGTGCCATGATAATGTGAAACTGGCGTACTCATTAAATTTTACATTACGTGGATTTAAATTAAGTTTAAAACTTGCATCAGGATATATTAAAATAGATATTTAATTTAGCTTCCCCGTTTTATCGGACCTCTTTCAAAACTCTTTCTGATCAAACAATCTCAAATAAATTCAATCAGTCATTTCTGTGTGAGAGATAGTGTGCAATGTATTCCGCAGATTCCTAGTGAGATTCCCTCCTCAAATTATTTCAGTAAAGAGCTAGAAGAATGCGCTCAGTGCAGACCTCTGCCAAGGCCTAACAATCTCCCCATTTTGCCATTACTTTCACATGCAACATTTTACATGGTAGATGACAGAAACAAGAGTTGTCGATATTGCCATATGGTGGTGCTCGAGGAAAGGTCATAGGGTCACCAAAATCTACAGGTTTCTCCCTCTAGGTTTCATGCAGATTAACAGCAAGTTTTGTGACTGTACAACTAATAGGTCAGAAGATACGCTCATTTGAAAATGGAAGGTTTGGCCTGATGGTGGCGCTAGAGAACATTTATTTTTCTTGGGGTCATGAATGTTCACAGCAAATTTTATGGCAATCCTGCCATTACTTTTTGAGATATCGTATCTCAATTTGGCCTGATGGTAGCGCTAGAGGAAAGGTTACAGGGTGACCAAAATCAATAAGTGTCTTCCTCCTGGGGTCATGAATGTGCACAGCCCATTTATGGCAATTAGGCGAAAAATTGGGAAGCGAAAACATAACCTCTCGCCAAAGTGAAAGTAATAACAGAGTGCCCCTTTTCAAATAAACTCCTGAGAAAAAAGCTTTTGCACTGTTCTAGTAATTCATCACCTATGCAATTGTTCCTCATTTAGTTCTGGATTTTTTTTTCTTCCTCTCTAGACTCCTCAAGATAAGCTACTCCATAAGAACACATTAGTCTCTGAGCCATCAGAAAGGATTGAACCAGTACCAACCTCAGATCCAGAGAGTGCCACAACCCCCAAGGCGTCAATGTCTCCCCATGGAGCGGAAGCTCCAGCACCTGAAGGTGAAACGGATAGCCCTGCAGACAAACCATCACCTGCCTCTCCAGAGTCAGACTCCAAAACCTTGAGCAGTGGAGAATCCTCAGATGAAGGATCAGAAGAGGATGAAGAGAAAGAGGCAGAATCAAAGGAGAGTGAAGCTAAAAGCATTCTACCCTCCTCCGTCTTGGACAAAGCCAGTGCAATTGCACAGCACTTTACTAACAGTACCAGACGAGGCAGCCTGGCCATGGATGATGCCCGCTCCCCTGTCTGCTCTTCTCCACGACTGCCAAGTAGGACTGGCAGTACTCTTAGTCTTGGCAGCGAACCCAATGAGAAGTCCCAACGGCTGACCAGCACTTCTTCTGAACCCCAAGAGAACTTTGGCATGACTGATTTAACCATGTTGTCTCCGCGGGATGACGGCCTTTTTGATAGTGACAGAGGATGTTGCAGAAGGAGGGACTCAACCCTCTCGAGACAGGACCAGTTGCTCATCGGCAAAATCAAGAGTTACTATGAGACTGCAGAGAACCAGGACGCCAACTTCTCCCTCAGACGCCGGGAGAGTCTGACCTACATCCCTACTGGACTTGTCAGGAACTCAGTCAGCCGCTTCAATAGCATCCCGAATGACGAGGCTTCGGCAGCAGAGAAAAACCTCTCTGAAACTGTCCAAACAGATACTTCAGCCTTGACCACATCCACCTCCATTCCTGACCCTTCCACAACAGAGATAGACTCAGCATCAGCTAAAGAAACTCTGGGTCGCATGGTCTCAAGTGCATCATTTGATTCCCTGGTCTCGGATGATTCAGGTTTCAATGGAGAAGGAAGACTCAACTCTCATCGCTTGAAGGTCAGATCTCAGAGCATGCAAGAGAAGTCTGAACAGGATGAGGAGTTTAGACCTTCATCTGAAATGATCAAGATTTGGCAGGCTATGGAGAGAGAGACCAGCAGATCCCAAGGTGAAGGCAGAGGTCATGAGAAGCCTCGTGGGGCCCAGAGAAACTCCAGAGGGGCCAGTCGAGGTCTGTCTAGCAGGAATCAGACTCCAAACAAGAACTCTGAAAAAGACAGTGGAGAATCTCTCACCATTGTAGAAGAATCTGACCTTAGCACCATCACAGAAGAATCCACAAGCCCCTCTCCCCTGAAGCACAAGGTTTTCGGGGTAAGCCGGTCAGCAAGTTTGAAGGATGCCCTAAAATTATGGGAGGATGAGGGCACAGTTCTCAGGGCACCTGTTCCAAGGGTCCTCCAGCTTAGGGCTGAGGCAGAAGGGGAGCCAAGCAGTGAAGAGCCAGAGTCACTGGATGATACAGAGAAGGCAAAGAACAAAGTGCTCCATCTGGCTCGTCAGTACAGCCAACGCATCAAAACTACCAAGCCAGTGGTCCGGCAGCGAAGCCAAGACGTCCTTTTTGGCAGAAAGAACCTACCTTGTTTGATTGAGGAAAAGGAGAGCTCAGGTACGATTATGCCTTGCTTAGCTTTTTATTTATTTATTTATTTTTATCAAGAAGCTTGATGTTACTGAGTGCTATCATTTAATATAAAACTGCACTATGTAACTTTTTCATCAAAGAATATTGCTTCTATAGCAATCTAAATGACAGAGTTGGGCTGAACAAGAGAAAACCCTCCAACAGCAATGCATACAACATAGTGAAATTGCCCATATGAGCTCTTGTGGTCAGGCACGTCCATAAAAAGCTACGGTCTCATTTCTAGAGCGTAAAATGTGAATGACACAAATATAAAACAGTGCCAAAAGTTACCATGCTTGAATGTCTTCTTTGTTGCCATTTTCTCTTATCCTACACAGTGCAGTTACCTCCAATGGCCACAGGGTGCCAATCTTCCATAATGCAGCTTTAAGCTTTTTCACGTTATGGTACAGCTGAAGTGGTTTGCTGCTGACATTAAAATGTATGATGTACCTTGTGTTCGCAGGTAAACCCAACTTGACACTGCCACTAGTCTCTTATGATCAAGTCACGATGACGACCACACAGCTGAGCCCCATAGAGCAGGTCAGAACTCCAAGCCCTACTCACACCTCCAGTTCTTTGGGCAGTCCCCAAGTTCTCTCTCCAAGCCGTGCACGCTCCAAGAGTCCACTCAGTCCACCTCCTATTGAGGGCTTCAATTGGCCTGATGTGCGTGAGCTACGCTCCAAGTATGTCCGCTCAGACAGCAACCAACGGCAGCCACCGGTGGGACGAAGCCATTCTGTTCCAGAAAGAATGTTGGACGGGGGTCCCAAGAGGCGCTCAAGTTGCTCCTCCAGCTTCATCTTATCTGATGGAGGTTCTGCGGAAGCTCCGCTATACAGGCCTCATCTTAGCAGAGACCCTGGCCTTGAAGAGCGTTGTGCAAGGCTTCACAGAGCCAACTCCCTTGACCAAAGGTTAAGTGGTCTTCAACTGAGTGAACTGCAGAAATTGCAGGACAATATCCCTAATGACAGTTACAATGGTTACTATATCTCTGCAGAGGCTTCTCTGCCACATGACGACAGTCGGAAGATAATTGTCGTGGAGAAGCTTCCACAATCAGTGGCAGAACGTGTGGAATTGACCAAGGAGGCCAAAGAAGAGGAAGATGATAGCTATGTCCAGATCCGTTCTCCAACCAGCAGAGAGAAGATCTCCATTATGGCCGTCATTGACCGCTGCCGGGCTTATCAGGAGTCAGATGAATATAAGCAAAGGGAGGAAGCTGGGGCCAGAACAGAGGCAGTTCTTTCGGGTGCAAGGGGCAAAGAGCTTGATAAGGGTCCTGCATCTTCTGAGCAGCCTGATGGGGCCCAGAAAACAAACACAAACTCTGGCAAAAAGACAGATGCTAGTCAGCAGAGCAATGTGAAAAACTTGAGGGAAAAGTTCCAGAACTTGAGGTGAAATATTTAATGGAAGTTTTTGTAAAACTCTGATTAGAACATAAAGATTCTTTGAGAAGCAAAAACAAGAACGCAAAACCAAGAGTGAAGCAGTGAAATGTGTTGCTTGTGTGTGTTAATAGCATAGCACCACAGACGTTAACGGTCTTATGACAAGCAAACACTGCATCTGTTTAGACCTGTGTCACAACTCCTTCTTTTAGGTTTGGCTGTCAAGTACAAGAAAAAGAAAAAGGTGATATCACAATGTGCTTAGTTTCATTTAGCAAACCATGTGTTGGCCTGTCTGCTATCAAATTTTCTGAAGCAAAAGAAATGAATGACCATGGTGATATCGATTACTGTATAGAAATGTGTAAATAACTTTGTACAGTACTCAAGAACATTTCCTTTGAGTGAGAGTATTTGTTTAAAGCACCTTTTTGTATAGGTTGTAAAGTTACATGATGAGGCAATTGTATTGCACAATTTAATTAATTCGAGGAGGTGAAAGTTCCTTGCCTGGGGACTGGTATGAGAGTGGTGATTGAGGCAGCACTATAGCAAACCGTGATTTCCTGTTCATTCTGGAGAAACACATTGCTTGATAACAAACGTTTTTAGGGAAATGTTGATCACTATACTAAGGGATTGAGTCTTCACTGTAAGAACATGACTTCATTGGCTGTATTTACACC
Source organism: Parasudis fraserbrunneri (assembly GCA_900302295.1). Taxonomy (NCBI): domain Eukaryota; kingdom Metazoa; phylum Chordata; class Actinopteri; order Aulopiformes; family Chlorophthalmidae; genus Parasudis; species Parasudis fraserbrunneri. The sequence continues at coordinate 5,940 of OMKL01023321.1, forward strand.
TTTTCCAAGTGTGATATGTTGGAAATGCAACACAAGACTACAATGCTTAACTTGGGTTTAATCTGTTCGTGTCGAGGTGGGGGTTCAGGAAGTGGACTATAAGAGATAAACAGCTAGGTTGAGCTTGAACTCAAATTAATTCTTAATGTTTGGTTCCACAATGGGAGCTCAAGTGACTGAGCTTGTTTAGAAACATTAACAACATATCCTTCACTGCTCTGTGGTCTACTGTCCTTTAAAAAAAAAAAAGTGAATTTGAATATCATTGATGTCGTAAAAGGCAAAGTAAAGTTTTATTTCTTATAGCTTTTATACCAACGAATACAATTTACATAAATATTGTCGTGATGATTTTGGTTGCAATGAAAAAAGGAAATGGCTTTTTTACTCAAAGATCCACCATTTGGTGTGTGTGTGGCCCCATCTGCATTTGTCTGTTGTGTGTGTTTGCACACAGAGATTCACATGTTAGCTGCTCATCTCAGGTTTGGATTAACAGCACACATTGAAGCCATACCTCTGGGTCTGAGAAATTACTTGAATTTCAAGTTAATTGAAGCTCTCAAACTTCAGCAAATCGGAACTATTCTCCTGAACATACCCCCACCCACAGGTTTAATTCCGGTTGTTTTTTTTTTTGCTTCCACCAACCATGTGTAGCCTATATCTTCCCCTCAGCTCTCCAGGGTTATCACTAGATTGTGTTTTACGGCACACAGAGTAACCACTAAGTCAACGTGGAGTGACCAAACGGTCCCTTGGTCATATCTTCTGAATACCTCTCCTGTGGCTTTTCCCCGTCAACCATGTAAATACCCCTTGCCAAGTTGCGATAGAATCTCCTTGTTATTCTGTGTTATGGCCGTGAATGGGAAAATCTGGAACTGTAGCTTACATTCTAAGTCCACACTACAGTGTATATGTAAAGATCTGTGGGGACTTGGTGCGTCAGCAGTGCTAACTGTGTGAACTTTCCTACTGATTATAATCTCCACCATACTGTTTATACCTACATAGTCATAGATCGCTGATCTCAACAAGTGTGTAGGGATTGATTTGGGATGTGGCCTGATCTTCGTATGACTGCAGAACGATGTAGTCAGAGGAAGTCACCCATTGCTAATAACTGTATAATGGTTTGCTATTCTGTGGCTCATTCCTCGGACTGACTCTGTTTATGTACCTCCTATTTATTGTGCTGATGTAAATTTCATAAACATCTATTGTCTGTCTTTATTATAACTGAGTATATGTGTCGTATCCGGAGATGTGCTGTACAAAAATGTTTACACTGCCTAGCAGAGGCATACATTCCATATTAAAACTCTGTGGCTCGCCTGTCCAGAGGGTTATTGTGTGCTTGTTTGTCTGTGAATGGGTAATTATGATATTATATCGACTACATGGACACCATTTGTTGATACTAATGACCTGAATTGAGGTTCCCACAGTCATGGGGTAAAAAAAAACTAGAAAGTCGGAAATACAGTTAACCTGGGAAGTCAGGAAAATTGCTTACAAATGCCTTTAAAAAAGTTAGGAAAGAATCAGCATGATCCATCTCAAGAGAATCCACACAACAAAAAGGTTCCAAACAAAAATACTTTGCAATGACTCCCTGGCATTATCTATTATGTCCTATGTTTGACCCCTTTTTGTCCCAACATATCTGTGTTGCAGATTATTGTGATCAGTGGTTACAAAAAATTATTTACAACTTTTCATCAGTATCACTCCTGTTTCATATTGGCACAGAGCAAATGTGTCATCATGACAGTGTGGAAAAACTGGACATGTATTCAAGAGAGGCATGGAAGATTGAAACCAGTTTCAAGTAGGGCTGCAGCTAACGATTATTTTCATTATCGATTAATCCGCCGATTATTTTTTTCGAATAATCGATTAGTTGTTTGATCTATAAAATGTAAGAAAATGGTGAAAAATGTCGATCAGTATTTCCCAAAGCCCAAGATGACGTCCTCAAATGTCTTTTTTGTCCGCAACCCAAAGATATTCAGTTAATTGTCATATACTCACATTTAAGAAGCTGAAATCAGAGAATTGTGACTTTTTTTTGGTTGAAAAAACAACTCAAACTGATTAATCGACCATCAAAATATTTGGCGATTAATTTAATAGTTGACTACTAATCGATTAATCGATTAATCGTTGCAGCTCTAATTACATGTGGCGATGTTGTAGTCATCTCCGAGCAGCAAATGCATTGCACTTTTGGGATATCCCTGGCTCCCTGACGCCGCAACGTCTCCCATCTCTTGGGCAGTGGGCTCACGGGCCTCGCGCACATTCCTCTCCTCTTTCGGTCTTGGTCTCACTAGGTAGTCTAGCTACGTCCACAGATTCTGCTAGAGTAAGCGACGTTATTTTCGCGGCAGCTTTCACTTCTGGCGAAAAGGAACTGCAGGTGTTTATGCCGAGGTTCCGGCGTGGATGCTGTCAGAGCAGGTTTGGAAGTCAGTTCCCCAGAATTGGCCTGTATGAATATGTTAGATCAACATTTTTTTTCCAATAAACATAATTGTTTTTATATAATTGTTAGAATTGATATTGATATAAAGACTATAATGCAATAGACTGTAAAAACGACTACCCTGTTAACAACTAGGACACCTGCATGCGTTTTTTCCAGGGACTCCCACACTTTAGCCATAAACTCCGTCACTCCTCCGCTTTTGTCCTCATGTCGCATTGAGTGATTGTGGATCAGACGGAACGTTATTGGGTAGGTGTGAGAGATGGAGACATTCTCCTCTGAGGACATCACGTTGGTGTGTTGCATGATGGAAATATAGCCAGTGGCATATTAGAAGTGGTTTGGTGTCAATATATACAAAAATGAAAGCGTTTTTCTGAGGAACAGTTGGGGAAGTTGTAAGAGGATGTCAGTGGCATATGAGATGTGATTTGATGTCAGTATATTTACAAATTAGTAAGCTATTGAAATTTAAAGCATTAACAATCCATTAACCCTTAATGGTGGCGATACACTGGGCAAAGGTTTGGGCATCATGATAGGGCAATATGCTTGTCAACAGGTAATTAAGTGAGGCAGACGGAAATAGAATTTATCTGGGCAACAAGGGGTTGCCTCGCAATCATAACTCATGTTTTAAGATATCCGCTGGTCCAATGTTGTCCAAGAAGTTGCCCAGTGTATCACCACCTTTAGAGACTGACATAGACCCATTTTGGTATTTTTTAGGGGGGACAGGGGATCTTTAGGGGGAGATGGCAGATAAACAGTAGATGCCACATAGAAGTGGTAAACATCATCTGAAAGCTGGAAAGCTTAAGATTAATTTGAGATGTAGCTTGGCACTGTGTGTCTCAATGTTTTCTAGTCATAAATCTGTAATACACATTGTGTTTTGGTTAAATTAAAATGTTGAAAGTTGAGAGTGAATAAGGGCTTAGTACATTATGATGGCCATTCCCATGCTCAATTGTGTCTCATAAGTTTTTGCAGCAATTTTTGGGTTGATACTAGGGATGGAATGGTTTGTGTAAAAAATCTGAACTGTTCGGCTTGACCGCCACAGTTCGGGGGACGTTGAGACTGGGCCATTTTCAGACTACTTTTCAAACTGAAAATGGCACTTTGAGTGTAGTTTTTGTGGCTTTGAGGGCCAGCAACAATTTATTTTGCACAGCTTCAGCTTAGATGACAGTGGGGTGTGAAAGTGGATGTTCTCCTGAGTCTGTGGGTATGTTTCATGCTGCCATTAAGCCAGTAGACTTGTACAATGTCCAATCTAGCATATGCACTCCAATAGCATTTAGCCATTTAGCATTTAGCCAGAAATATAATTTGTATTGTATAGCTTCGTTTAAATGCTTAGTGTATTGTTTTAATGTGCAAAATAAACCTTTTTCAAGCCCTTCTGTGTGCAGAATCGTTCTTTTATTTTGAAAAAGTCAGACAGGAAGTCTCGTTGTTGTAGTTCAATGGTTGTTGCCAGCGGCAGTTCTTTTGTCCAGCCAGGCCATTTGCGGTGGCGATCAAGTGTGGAAGCTTCAGATCGATGTTTACTTTTCTGTTGATTGGCTCAAATAATCCCGACCTCTGTCATTCAGTTAACTTAAAGCTACTACTTTTGTTTCAAAAAAACAAACTCAGACGAGTAGTTAGTTATTGTTCGTTGAGAGTCGACTAACGTTAAACCACGCGAGTCTCCTTGTTAAGGCGGTAACAAAAGTAAAAGGTAAGTTAATGTCGACCATGTCGCTTTGTGACAGCAAACATCGGCTCTTATTCATCCAATGATCGCACATCCGATCTGTTGCGCGTTTGAGCCACTTTGGCTTTGACATGCCATGCTGGGTCTTCCCCAGATGTCGCTGGTATGCTATGCTAACGTTGCCTATGCTATGTTAATGCTAGGATGAAGTTGGGAGGAAATATCATAGGCTAGCCGTGTGGACCCGACTCTGTGTTACATGGACTGTATACAGAGTCGGGAATCTGTTTACTTACAAATCAGTCGCAACCTGCCTGGGGACACTTAATCTGTTCCAATCTTCTGAAGAAAAAAACCCCCGCTGATAGTTCAACACATCCGCCCCCCAAAATCGAGTTTTAGTCCATAATGAATTGTTTGATCACCAGCTAGGAGTTTTCGTGACCACATGCGTCAAATAAATTTAGCGCACGCGCACAACGATGGGATTAGGCCAAACACTTTGAATTGAATTGAATTGAAATACTTTATTATCCCGTGGGGAAATTCGGTGCACAGTTTGCTCACATAGATCACGAATCACATAAATCACATTACCATTAAGTCACATATAACACACACTATTAAGTAATGAAAATAGAATTAGAGAATAGAGAATACGAAATATACATTCAGCTGTCTTTTGTGCTATGCTACCTTGATCTACATCAATATACAATTGCAATTGCCTGTGCTGAGCAACATCCAACTTCTCCTATAGTACCATAACTAAAACAGAATAAAATAAATAAGAGTAAATAAAATAGAGTAAAAGTACAAATATCCCCCAGATAAGAATAGGGTGATATCATATAATATATATATATCTATAAACTAAGTAGGAGTCAGTATATGGCTATTGCACGTTCTAGGATAGGGATAAGGCATAGGGCATTTGGTCCTAGTACAGTCAGCTTAAGATTATCTAGTAACAATCAACAGTAACCGGGTTTCAAGTATGAGAGGTATAAGTAGAGTAGTGCAAGACATAACCACCATCATAAGTATAACAAATGTGCAAATTTGCTGCGACTAGTGTGCAGCCTCAGGTTTGTGCAAATGCATTGTAATGTCCTTCAAATTGCATCAATAGTCAGTA
>OMKL01023419.1:9927-20622 GCA_900302295.1 Parasudis fraserbrunneri
ATAATCAACAGAGATCTAGCACCTAGCCTATAATATAATCAACAGCGATCTAGGACCTATCTTATAACATAATCAACAGTGATCTAGGACCTAGCCTATAACATAATCAACAGTGATCTAGGACCTAGCCTATAACATAATCAATACTGATCTAAGACCTAGCCTATAGCATAATCAACAGTGATCTAGGACCTAGCCTATAGCATAATCAACAGTGATCTAGGACCTAGCCTATAACATAATCAACAGTGATCTAAGACCTAGCCTATAGCATAATTAACAGTGATCTAGGACCTAGCCTATAACATAATCAACAGTGATCTAAGACCTAGCTTATAACATAATCAACAGTGAACAGTGGAATAAGTTGTCATAATTGGCACTTTATTGTGGAAGTCTTGTTGAAGTGTTGTGAGGAACACATGTTCATATTGTCTGAAATGTTACTAGCCGGAGCACTCTGTTCATTTGGATACTATTAAATTTTCCCACATATATTAGTAGAATTTACATAAAGGGTAAAATGAGACTGTGTCTGCATTCCCTATTTCTGTTTCATGGTGACATTGAGCTATGCCACATATTAAAAAGACATCATCTTTTTTTTCTTTTTTTTTTATCCAAACACACTTCTACAGAGGTATGTTGTTATTCTTATTCCCTCACCTATTTCACATCTGAACTGTTGGTCCCGTCCTTGTGTTCTGAAAATGTGTCTTTCCCATTTATGAGAAGTGGAATTAATCTTCAATGAAATTCTTTTTTGCATGTTCATCTTCTCCATGAGTCATGCCTTATTTGTCCTACAGTAGCCACTTCTGGGGCCTGTGACGACCGCATTTAGGTGACAATAACACCCTTTCCTGGTTTGCAAAAAAAAAAGAAAAGTTATACACTCGCAAAACGGAAGGGAGATATTTCAGTGGTTGGGTGAGTGGGTGGTTGTAAAAATGAGAGTCCTTCACTTTACAAGACGTGAGGCTGCCATCACATTTTGGGAAGGGGTTTTTCTCAAATTATTGCCGTCATTTGTCACTACATTAGCGGCTGGCTGCGAGCCGGGGAAGTGGCAATTTGTTTCCTAAAACAGCATAGTGCCGGACGGCGGGGTCAAGTGCTGGGGCGGTCAGGTTCGTCTGGCATGCGCTTAGCCACGGGGAGGTTTGGTGACGCCAGTGACAGCGCTGCGCCTTTGTCACCCTGTGCTAATATTAGCTCATCTTACCTCATTGTGTAGCTATAGCCAGCTTCCCTCTGAGTGAGAGGGGGGACCTTTTCTTGAATTAAAGAAAATGTGGTTTCACAAAGTGACTTTTGAACAAATGCAAATTTTTTGGTTTAATTTAGTTTCGTTTATTTGATCATTCATGACTCAAGAGTTGCACATACTAGATAATACACTTGGTTCAAAATAATCGAAGATTAAAAAAATAAATTAAAAAAAGAATTAAGTTGGTGTTTTATTTCTATTGTGGTCCTCTGGTCCAAGAAATGTAAATAGTTGCTCCATTCTTTTTACAAACATAGTTCATTAGTTCTTGTGTTTAAACCAAGTCTGTCAGATAACAATCTACTCAAGTGCACTCGATAACACTGACTGTGTCTGATCTCTGACAAGCCATCAGACAGTTTGGCCTGTGTTCAGGGGCCCTGCCCCCGCAACCCCTGCTGCCGGGAAACTGTATTATCTACTAGCTTCTGCCCTGAAGCTATAAATGTCCCAATTAAGAATAAAAAAAAAATAAAAAAAAATAAATAAATAAAAGAAATGAATACGTTACGTAAAATGTTATCTTTCCCAAAGGCCAAAGATAACTGGAAACGCAGGATGTGTTTTTGGCAGCTCATTAGAAACTTGTGTCAGTGTCGTCACCTCAATGATAATTGATCTTAAGCTGTAGTGTTTACAATAGAGGGTTTCCTAAAACTCAGGGTTGCTTCAGTCAAACATATGTTTTCTGTTTTCAAGGTAAATATTTTCATGGAAACACACTGTGACATTGGTTAAGTGGATTGATTGCTACGTAAATACACAGTGAGAGATAATTTGAGAACTGCTCAAATAATTGCATTCTTACACAGCTGAGGTCGAATGAGGTCACAGAAACATATATATTGTGATTTCACTGTAAGACATGATTTTATTTTGGTGCCATGTAAACATATTTAAGTGTTCCTTGTAACATATCATAAAGCCACAACATGAGAGATACTCTCAAGATCAAAAGTGTCAAAAGCGAGAATTCAGAGTAAAGGTTTCTGTCAATAACCACGTGAAGACATAGGAAATTATGCTTTCCTCATGAGTACTTTCCATTGACAGGTCTAAGTTGTTTCAAAGTGGCTATATACTACTTGATAGCACCATTCATAGACACACTGAGGCATGCAACTGTCAGGCATCAACCCCACTTTCCCCCAGCCAAAGAGATTAAGTCTCCACTTACATAACGCATTCAATCAATCTATTTATCTTGTCTGGCTAGCTATGGCTTCATCATTGTATACAGTTAGCATATGTGTTTATGTGGTTGACGATGTAATACTGGTAATAATGTGAGTGTGTGTGTGTGTGTGTATACATGTGTGAGTGTGAGAGTGTGTATGTGTGTGTGCGTGTGTGAGAGAGAGAGAGAGAGAGAGAGCGTGTGTGTGTGTGTATGTGTGTGAGCGTGTGTGTGTGCTCCGTGAGTACATGTCTATTTGTGCGGTCTGGCTAATAGCCTACTGTTCTAGCTTCTGTATGTTTGTTTATTTATGTGGCATGTGACTTTGCATGCCAATGCACACTTATAATTCCACGTCTAATGGTGTCAACATGCCAGTGCCAGTGCGTGCAACAACTCCTTTGTGGATACACATGCACTGGCCACTAAAGGTCTACTACAGGCGTACATACTCCTTGCGCTTCCACCCTTGCACGTTCATGATGACACCAAGGATGACACTCTTGGTCAAGACAAGAGAAGCTGGCTACAGACACCATAAACCAACCACTGACAATCTGATACATGTCATCAGAGCGCAGTGCTAGAATGTTTTTTTGCAGACAGGCCCATGCGCTCAGTGTCATTTTGGAAGCAATTATGTCACTCTGGCTTCATGCATGGACCATAAATGAGCCTTTAAGGACCACACCAGTCTGATTTTGACCTCTCGCCATTACCAGAAATTGTCCCTGTCTTTAACAAATTTCGTGAGCATATGTGTATGAAGTGTATGTCTTGGTAGATCTCAGCCTATCTTTCACACTGCTATTGATGTTGAAAAGGGGTGAAAACATGTTCCATGAAGCTTGAAAGTCGCCAGGCATAGGTAATTTACCCTTGTGAAAATCATGGTATCATTTATTGTTGCTAATGTTACTTCTAATATATTAAAGTTACAAGCCATTCAAATTTGTGCAGCAACTGGAAGCACCCGGGAGACAATAACAAATGCAATGCGTAGTGGTTTCCAGACGGCTGAGTCACATACGCCTAACAACTTTCAAGTCTCATGAAGTATTTTCTAAGCTGCTGGTAAGCTGATATTAGCTAAAACACACACTGTATATACCTACAAACACAACATGTATTAAAGATGGGCAATCTCTGGTAATGGCGAGAGGTCAAAATTAGACTGGTATGGTCCTTTAAAGTGGAATGCCACCCATTTTAAGAATTCACATATGTTCTTCCTGTGCCCCAGGACAGTTCAGACAGTATTTATGAACACATGCACACCACTCTCTCCTAAAGCTAGAAATCAGAGAGAGAACCCTCCAATCGGTGATGCTCTGACATTATGAGGCCATAAAATGTTTGTGTGAGCTCTTACACCCAAATGAGGTTTATATTCTAGCATTGCTACAAAGTCTGAACCAGAATTAAAACCTCTTTAAGTGTGCACATCTGTAAATGGTTTTCACAGGCATATTGTCACATCTGAGTAGTTCGGTGTTCACGTAGGTGCACTTTTCTACAAACGGGGCCAAAGGAACTGGTTCTCGTGGATTTTTTTTTTGCAGTGTAAAAGTGGCTGCAGCTGTCTAGAACAGTGTCTGTCTGTCTGTCTGTATCTTTGTCTGTCCCCACAAAAGCAGACCAATCAGAGCTGATGATTTCACTGAAACAGCTAGTCATGCCAGCCAGAAGAGCTGGCTATCAAGCCATGACAAGAATTCATGCAATCCATGGAAATAAATGGGATACAAATGTATCTGACAATCGTCAAAAACTAAGTTATGCATTCACCAGCAACTTTCAGGAGCTTAGCCATATACTCTTTGAGAACAGCACTATGTTGCACTAGCTATGCATAAGTTCTCTCCTAAGTTACGGTGCAAAGTCAGCACTGAAGGCTTAGTAACTACTAGTCTGTTTGTAACTAAATCAGCTTCTAAAATTGGTTGCACCACGATTACTTAGGGCATAGCCTAACTAAGACAAGTGGCCAATCAACGATCAAAGATAGAGTTCCATCGGCATGGTTACCGTGCACATTAGCTGGCTTGCTAGCATGAGCCACTTGGCATCGTAGCACATTGTAGTAAGTTAAATCGATATTGAAATATCATATCAATAAATTAGGTCTTTATTTTTAATTAGGCAAAATGGCATACAATTAATTAAAAGATATTGCTAATTGGCAGAAATTAATGAGTATAATTCTGACAATGTATGATTTACACCTACTGATGGAGAATAATCATGTTTAAGCCTGAGCAGATTATTCACGGAGGCGTACAACAGAGTCTTTGATTGAGGATAGAATTTAATGAAGCTTCATGTTGCAACAAGGAGAGATACAGAGTACAGCAATGATTGCCCTAGACTGGTATTTATACAGTATAGAAGACAAAATAAGTAGAACATAGACTTTGAGACACACACACACACACACCACAGTGTAGGGCATGTGTAACTATTTAGTTGTTATTTAGAGTTACATTGTAACTTATCTCGATGGTGCAACCGCTTTCATTTTAGTAATGCGTAAATCACAACTTAATAAGAATTCACATTATAACAAGGGTAAGTTTGAACTTACACACAGCTGGTGCAACAGGCTGAAGTAGGCCTAGATAAACATTAGCATTGTGCTAATTGTGGTTAACATTGCTAATGTCAGTGAATGTTTTCTACTTGATATTTAGGCTACAGTACATGTTGTCTAGTACAAAGGCTTTCACAAACCATACAATGCAGGGAATCATCAGCATGGCATTCAGATGAATTCATGAAAGCTAACTGAAATATTGAGTTGCAAATATTAACAAATGTTAGCAATGCTTATTTTCAACAACTTCGGGGTTGGATTTTATGTTTAGGTAATGCTTCTGAGTAAATAAAATAAAATGACATGACGTACCATCACCCGGGAGATATTAAGTTAATTTCACTCTATGTTCATTTGCCCGAATGTGATACAGTATGAAGCTAGCAAAACATAGCGATACATATACAGCCAGGAACCAGCAAGGTTGTGTTTTTCAGTTTTGCTCCCACTCATTCACTTTAGCAACTGGCTAAACTTGCTTGATAAATAGCTAGGACACTAGACAATTTCTTATCACTTCTCACATTAATTTGCAAAAAAATTTCATAGTGCTATAGCTGGCTAGCTAGATACAGATGTTGTCAAGACTTTCTATTTATTTGTAGGTAATTTGCCAGAGCATACAGTGAAATATCAGTTGTGTCTGTGCATCACATCCTTGCAGTAGCCTTATATAGTGCTGGCACTGTGGGGGATTAATAGTTTACAATTCCATGGCATGGAGTGGGTTAAGTGCTGTGAAACATGCTGATTTATCGAGGAGCCCATTTGATAAATTGATTGCTGGCAGGCTACGCCAGCCTGGTCTTGTTTTCTTGCTGTTGCTTTTATCATGTGACATTCAGATGGATGTTTGGCCGGAAAGTATAGGAACTAGGTGAAACTAGAAGGCATGCTTTGGCTCTCTGGTAATCACGCTACAAACATCAGCAAAATGCTTAACCCTTGTATTATTTTCCAGAGTCCAACTTATGGTGCTTTGTCCATTTTTGGCCAGCCCTATAAAATTCTTTATTAGCACCCTCTTAGTACCGTGTAATACCATGTATCATGTAGCATCCTGTAGCACCCTCTTGCACCCTTTAGTACCATGCATTACCATGTAATTCCCAGTAGCACCCTGTAATACTCTACCATGTAGAACCATTTAATACCCTGTAGGCTACTACTATGTAATGTAGTACCATGTAATTTGCTAAGATTTGCCCAGAAACACCACAGATGAACAAAGTTTGAATACAACACTTAAAATTTAATGAAAGTGGTGATGATTCATTTCTATGTTTAGATGCCTTGTGTAGAGGAATTCATGAAGAGCAAAAAGAAAAAGAACAAAGGCATAAAAGGTTGTAAATCAGCCAAATTTGACCAGAACACAACTTGAGGGTTAAATGAATGGGGGTCACAGGGGCAAAAATGACATGTTACATAATTCTTGGCTAAATCACAAAAAATCTAGTTAAATCGACAACAAATTGATTTTGCCAACAATTTGAAGCATGCTTGGCCCTATGTCTTTTCATTAAGCATTAGTGGTTATGTAATTTTGCTGATGTTGCATCGTGAATACTAGAGAAAAATGTATTCCAAATTCAACAGGCTCTTAGACTACTACAAAGAAGATCATAAGAAAAAAAAGAAAAAAAAAAGAAAAAAAGAAAACCGGATTACTCTTTAACCAAAGAAATCCCGTGTGGCCGCAGCAGCGAAGTGTTGTGTCAGCCGAGGTCCGCCGGAGTACTGTTGGCGGCTGGCCATGTTCTTCGGGGGGCCCTGCTGTCTTTGCCATGTTCCCTCCTGCCCCACCATATCCTCCCAGGGGATCCTCCTCCTCCACTCTCTCTCTCTCTCTCTTGCTGCCTCTGACTGACAGACCCTCGGGGCTGCTCATTTCTGCACAGTCATCATTGTTCAGCGTCAAAGCTGCTCAAACACCACCAACCCTCCTCGCTGCCTCCCATGCAAGAAGACTCTCATTTATCTACGCTCGAAATAGACATGTGTCTATACAGGAATTACATCGATTTCTAAGGTTATGAATTTGTATTTTGTCCATCTCTGCTTTGGGAAATGAGGTGTTGCAGGCTTTGTGTCTCCACATTTTTTTAATCAGCTGCAGCGCTGTCATTTTCTTTGTCATTCGACAGCCACTTTAAATTAGCCTTCCAATTTACACTCAATCAGTCCATCACACAGACAGGAAACACTCTGCAAAGAAAAACAGAAAAAAAAGAAGTGTTGATTTTGTTTTGATCTGCTGAGAGCCTCAATGAGGAGAGGTTCTTCAGAGAGCAGGCACGGGTTCTAGCGGAGCACTGTTGGAGACCTGGGCTCCTCCTGTGTGATCTGTTTTGAGAGCCATCTGAGGTAGGCTATTTGTTCTGGGTGGGGATGTTGATTTGGACTAAATAAAGGGCGGAAACCCAATAGGGGTGCGTTGAGTGGGAAGAGACGCCTTTCGGGCGTCTGACTAGTGCAAATTGGCACAGAATAAAAGGCTCTGTGTCATTAAAACAAGACTATTAGTTTAGATAGTGTATTTTTGGATCATTCTACATAAACAGCAATCTGAAGAGCACTACTACAGAGGAAATTAACATCGGCAGAACTTGGATTGATATCAACGTTCTGTGGTTGACGGAGTTTGCTGCACAATTTCTCTCATTATCTTCTCCTTTAACAGATGCATGCACCAGATTTATCGCCTTGTCACAGACGACTGGTCTTTTCCTGTCCTGTCAATTTCATTTGACACAAATGGTGAAAGAAGCAGGGAGTTTTGGCACCCATAATGATAGCCTAATTCTCTGTGACCTAAAATTATGTGGCTGCGGGTGCTTTTGAAAGCAACACTTTTTCTTCGAAGGGAGAGAGTGGAAATTATATCACCATCACTTTCCACAAAAACAAAATTAAACAAATTTGGAGGGGGACTCAAAGGGTATATAGTGGCATTCTTTGCCTCTGAGGAGTCAGGACTGTGAGTCAACAAGACCAATTAGACCAGAGAGCATCAAAACAAACTTTCTGTTTCGCCAGCTGATCCTGTTTAGCCTTTTTGTGGCGGGGAGTTGAAAGATAGGTTTGGATATAGGAAAAAGGCCCTCTCGCAGTCGTAAAGAAGTAACTTCCTTCCTAGCGGTTTGTTTGTAGTCAGTTATTAGGTCTTAATTACCTTTAATTTTTCCTAGCCCTTTCCATTTGTTTTTTGGTTAGTTTTTGATGGAGGGAGAGAGAGAGAGAGAGAGAGAGAGAGAGAGAGAGACAGCATGCATGCATGAGGTGTGTAACCAGTAACTGCTGGAGATCAAGGAATGTACCTGTACTGCGACTATGGCAGTTAGGTAGGTAGGAGTCACAGCAAATCGGGTTATCTTTAGGTGCCATGTTTTCCTGTTTGCAGGGTGTACATCCTACTAAACCCTTTTGCATCCATATTCAGAGAATGGACATTTGTTTATTTTCCACACACTCCCTTCAGTGAACAAGAACAGAAACAATTCTGACGGATGGATGGATGGATGGATGGATGGATATTGAAAAAAATAATTTATTGAGAGGGAATAGGTGGGAGGGTCATACGATCACCGATCCATGAAAGAGGGTAGAATATTTCCGGAGAGGAAAAGTCAGGAAGACGCTGTGCTTAGGCACGAAATACTGTACAGCCACCACCCCTCTCCAATGAGCGGGCCAGCCTGCATCACTTGACTTGACTCACTGTGTTTTTTTTCGAGGCACGGAAATCAGTGTCTCTGGTCGCCGCCCTCCTCGGTGAACCACAACCTTTAGGCAGGAAAGCGTCCCCGTAGGACAGCAGGAAAAAGCTCATCCGACGGCTGTAAACATTTTTGGAAACTGTTCCTCACCGTGTGACACTGGACCGAGCTGACGTTTCGGCGCGCGCACAGCACACGCGGACCCAGACGGTCGCAGCCCTCGTTCTGAAGTGTAGAGATGGGATACGTCAGGTTCACATCATCCACTGGGACACTAACCGTGCTTGGCACTATGACTTCACTCAAACTGGTGTGACTACCGCAAGGGTCTGGCCACAAAGAGCCTATACCCTGACTGGCACGAACTTTAATCACTAGCATATGTATGTAATCACAGAATGCGTAACTGCGCTCCAGTTTCTTTCTTTTTTTCTTTTTTTTTTCATATGGTTATGACAGTGGTGATGATGATGATGATGACGATGATGATGTTGATGATGATGATGATAACATATTCCAAGTTATGCACTTCACTTGTTTTCTTTTTTTATGTGTTTGCGCTCCTCCGGTTAGAAGTTAACAAGTGCCCGAGAGCTTTATAGGTGCTCGGAAGGGTGTGTAGTTGCTGAGTGGATGACGAATCCGGTGTCGCCGCTTGGCCTACTGTGTGACGGAGGAAGCGATGGAGCGACCGCACGCACAACCAAGCGACGGTCGTTACAGAGTCTGAGCACCTAATAAAGTCGACCGGAACACGTGTGATTCCGCATGCCATATGCTCCAGAGCACAGCGTCGCTGTGGGATTTAAACGTTGTTTCGGTCGCGGATCTTCGCCAGGTCCCTGTCAGATCTGCATTGCCAATGAAGATCCACGGCGGATTGAAACAAGGTTTAAATCCCCAAAATAACCGGTGCACATTGGAGCATATGGTGTGTGTGTGTGTGTAACAACGTCGAAACCGTGGTGTAAACTCACTCCTAAGTTAAATACCCCCACTTCGCCACCTGAATTGGATCTTTTTTCATGTGGCGGAACGGATAAGGTGGTATTTAACTTTCGGGGTCACACGGTGCTAGTGAGCGGAGGGTTCGCGGTTCGGGGCTCATCAGTGGACAGGGGCCGAGAGCGAAGTGCCTGCCAGTAGCTTGTGACCACCAGTTATATGTGGAGTCTCTTTTATCCAGTTGACCTCAGTCCAGCACCCAAGAATAGAATGTGTATATGTTAATTTAATAAAAGCCACCATTCTATTATGAGCCTATTCAGTTTTTAGAATACTGTGCAGAAACCTGTGGGCTGAGTGGAAACTGACATGTCTTCATGGGAGTTACACTGAGTGTTGAGCTCCTCAGTAATCACACAGTGTAGTCATTCACATCCTAACTATCAGTAACTAGGGAGGCCTAATTGCTAGCAATTACCATGGGTTGGAAAGATAATTTTTAAATGATGGATGTGCAAAGTGTTTGCTTTGAGGAAGCTATTATTACTATTAATGCCCATCTGTCTTCCCTCTAACGCTTTGCACCAAATCAAAGTCAAATCAAACCAGTTTACACAGGGACACAGTGAACATCCCTCAGGCAAAATAAACCTATGAGTCTTAGAGGATCTGTTTCAATCTTTCACCATTACTCATATCTCATTAACAAAAAGCTACTGTAAGTCAAGGCATGCCTCTTTTATGTTGGAGTGCTGTTACAGTCGTTCCAGTTTGGGCATCATATACTGTAAATGTGCCACAGTGTACAACTACAGTATCAACATATTGGCCAAAGATCAAGTTTTCTTCCTGCTGCCTTCTCTAGGTCCATTTCAAGGTGGTCCCTGCTCATGGGTGAAAAAACCTCCCCCCCCAACTCTCTCTCTCTCTCACACATACACACACACACACACACCACACCAACCCACCCTCCCCCTTGTTGTTCTGTTCA
>OMKL01023470.1:1418-13681 GCA_900302295.1 Parasudis fraserbrunneri
TAAAAAAAAAAACACAATTCAAAACATAGCACATCCATAATATTGGCAGAGGCATGCAGTAAGTTGACCTAATAAACTTTTTAAGTTCAATGGCAGGGAAAGGCTTAATTTACAGTAACAATATTTACTTCAGTATAGCAGTGGTGGCTAGCTAAGGGATGTCAAAACAATAGAGCGGTCCTTCATCTTTTCCCAAGGGAGTGAGGTATACTATATCATCGATAAGATTCATCATAGTAGGCATTAAGAAAGATGGGAGAGGTTGTTTGTTCTTTTTTAACTATAAACATACCAGGAAATGAGAGATTCTGAATTTTAAGGAGAAGGGCATACAAATTCCTCTGTGATGCGATCTGGATTAAAAACTTAAAAGGCGAATGTATTAAAAGAGCCTCCGCCTCAGCGAACAAGCGGCGTCTGTTTGAGGGAGATGAGGACAGAGCGCATTCGAGAGACGTCCTTCGCCGTCTTGTTTGTCTTGGGGTTGAAGTCACAGAGGCGGGCCACTCTCTCCCATTCGGACCCTGGGCTGTCACCATCACACTCTGCCAGGAAGGCCTCCTCTGATGCTCTGGAGGAGGGGAGGAACCGAGAAAAGACATGGCTGAATCCTACTATAGAAGATATTTCAGAGCAATTAAATACACTTGCAAACCATGTCTGAGCATAATAGGATGCTCAAACACAACACACTTAAGTTAATTCAAATAGATTAGCATCTTTGTATGATATGTCACACAATTCATTCATGCATTTCTTGCCAGTGTTCACAACACAACCTGTGAGTGTTCAACAAACACAATTCTGAGCAAATGGCCTGATTTAGTAGCATTCATTTAGGCATATGCTCTGTTAGCATTCATAATAATCAAACGCAGACTATCCCAGACAAGTCTTTCAAAAGACGTATTGCAAACATTTTTACAGCTAGGGCATGCATACAGTGAGGGAAAAGGAACTAGTGGCAATTCATAACAGGTTTGTGGGGGCATACAACATCAAAAAGCATAAGAACTCTAAACCTACACAAAGCCTATAACATCAGAGTTGGGCTGTTTGTAGAAAGCCTTGTCAGCAATCCTAGTACGCGGGCAAGGCCAAGAGAGCGGGAAAGAGAGGGAGAGAGGAGAACAGTGTAAGTGTCAAACTATAAGCAGAGAGGAAGTTAAGGCCAGCTTCAGAAAAGGATACTGTGTAAGCAACCGAGAGAACCAAAGCTCTACTGAGATAAAAGTAAAGCTGCCAACATCTCAATAAATACATAAATAAATAAATCACTGCTGTCAGATGAAAACATTGTATCTCTAGTTTGTTTTTATTTGAATTTAAAGTCTATGTGGTTCTCTGTGTTGTCGATAGGTTTTATGATCCTAGGGGCAGGAAACCCATTGAAACCCCAATGTTCAACTTAAGAAAATACATGTGTGTCAATCAGAAAACAAAAAGTTTACCCTTTTGAAGATAGGTATTCACCAGACAGCAGCAAAATGCAACATTGCTGCAATAGAATTGGCCAATAATAAAACATTAGGGCTAGTATATTTGTTTGTTTTCAATTGACTGGGTAGCCTGTGACAAGGCTGGAAGATGAGTGAACATGCAAATTGCATTCCAGCTGGCTAGCCGATTTTCCCGTTTTGTTCTCCCAATGTGTATTAAGCTCGACACTACAGTAGTCTAATCTCTCATCAGAGGATTCTCACTCGCTGCTTACAAAGACATAGAGGCAGAAATAGGCCTACGTAAGCCTGAACTACAGTCATAGATGCAAACTGATACCGTGCCAGACTTGGGCAGAGTCTGTTGGAAAGCATGAGAGAAAAAGGGGTTAGGCTGGTCAAGAAAAAGGAAAGACTGAAGATTGTGACAGACAAAAGATTTGCTGTAAGAAATAATTTGACTATCACACAATTTTCGAAATAGCAAGTTATATGTCAGAGGACATTTCATATTTCAGAGTGCAATACATTTTTTAAACATACTGTTCAGTGCCCTATGTACATTCAAGACATTGTAAAAACTCTAAAACACAGAGACTACACTAATCAAAGTAGGTGGTATGTAATAAATTGTTCGCTGTACACTATTAGATGACATTCGATGATAACGGATCACAAAGCCTTTACACAAGCAAGCAACATGAAATCATGATCAGGACACGTCTTATTCTCTTAAATAATGAACATCCATCTGTCATATTAATCACTCCCAACATCCCTTAAGGCACTGAGATCAACTGTCACTGCTCCAAATTTCCACACTACTCGTTGAGCATCCCGTACCCAAACTGTCTGAATGCAAGTAGGCCAAGGACGCATTTAAGTCATTATTCTATGGTCTTGTGTTTTATAGCTTATCTCACTTCTGGCATTATGACACTGTATGGCTAACAAACTACCAAAACACTTAATAACTTGCCAGGCTATTAGGGCCCCCCCTCTTAGTAACATAATCAGTGTTTTGTTTAGGTCTTACTCAACTAAGATTTTTCTTAAAGGGGAATCCCACTCTCATTTGTGGAAAAGTTGCTTTACTACAGAGTAAAATGAGCTCACAGCCAGCTCTATACATATCCTCAGGCTAAAGAAATAGCCCTACCCTACTGAGTATGCTCCAGCTTACAGGCTTTACAAAGGGCTACATAGCTAAAAAAGAGCAGGCTTCAGACAACACCAGTCAAAGGTTGCCACTCCGAACAAACACACACAAGGAGTGGAGGGGCTGAGCGTTGACTTCACTAGCAAGAAGCAGTGGTGAACTGATCGAGAGCAACGATCGAGGTATCAGGTAAATTATCCGCCCATTGTAATTCTTTTAAATTTAGTGAGGGTAGAGCTATGCATCATAATGATGTTTAGTTCTACCAAATTAGCACCCTCTGCGGCCAGTGTTTCTGAGCAGAGATCACTTTGGCCTGCCACATAGAGAGAACTAATCAGTTATGCCTAAATAAATCTGGTTAATTAGTTTAATGTTGCGTTGCAGTGGAACTCCCCTTTAAGTCAAATAGTGGTTTCGTGCTTTTTTCATGCTTGCTGAACATGTTACTACCTGTAAAATGATAAGCACATCTCTGGCTTCACAATAATATTTACAAATAGGTTTTGGTCTTTAGTAAGTATTCCAAGTAATAAGTAAGTACTTTAAAAAGTCCTTTGGCATGAATGTATTCACTTGCAGAGAGACAATAATATGGAATGCAATTTCACAGATTTGTTGATTATATGAGCTGTTCGATTGGTTGACAAAATCCTGTGACTTAAGACAAATTTCTTCAGTTGACAACTCTCGAGGCTCACAGCCATATAATAACTTCCCTCATGAATACACAATTTAACAACAGAGTTAACAGCTCATATAAATGATAAAGTAACTGTGATTATTTCTCAGCTTGTTAACAGCAGATGGATCAGATTAGGGCTGGAAGGTATACCGAATATGAAGGTATACTATCATGGATCCATGCAAAGGTATGGATTTTTACTATGCTATTGTCCACGATATATTACATGTTGTAAAAAAAATATACATAGTGTATATTTTTAGTTAAAGAACCAGTACAATGAAAATCGTGTTTTTAAATCTTGTTGCATTGTTTAACAGAAGGCGTGTCAAAGTAAAGTTACCCAAAATGTTATCGCCATGAGTATTGTGGAAATATGACTAAATCCCCTTGAGAAACTATCCTCCTGGTTGTCATCATAATCAAACAATTTCAAATAGCCCATCTAGTTCCTAAAAATGTTGCATCATCTACTCGGTTACCCTGATTCGCCTATCAGTCAGTCTGTCAGTTGTCAGTAGTTGTAAAGGATATCAGCTAGCTAGTCCACAAACAAGTAATGAAACTAGTTTGCTACAATTTAGTTAATTTTAGTGGTTCAAAAACATCCACAGCAACTGTGACAATTTATTTACCACCTGCTAGCACAGGTTAGCCAATGTTAATCTCCCATAGCAACCAATAACACTGGCCCCCTTAATTTATTTATATTTGAATGCTTCATGTATTATGATACTAGCTTGACATCTCCTGTCAATAGATAGAGGGCCACGCCCCCTCAACCTATTGAGAGTTGGCTGTGCTCAGAGAGGGTGCACTAAAACAGTTATAAGAAATCAATTTATACATCTTAAGCTGAAGAAATGACACTCCTGACATTAACATTCCATAATAAGTTTTTCTGACTGAATTAACATAATTGTACTGGTTGTTTAATAATAAAAAGGTTCCTTGCAGCAAAATGTAATAAGTAAAAGTAAATTTTGCCAATTTTGAATTAAATAGCACCATGACAATTGTATTACAAGATAAAGACATAAAAGGATGTCATAACACATTGTAATTTGTACTGGAAAACAAAATACCATCAACACTAAGAAAAATACAGTGATACGATACTTTGGCCATATCGCCCAGCCCTAGAACAGATACTAACCTGTTGTTGGCCTTGTTCTTCTCCATCTGCTCATTCTGGTGTACATGCCAGTCCTCTAGCTCCTTCTTAGCCTTCTCCTTCCACTCTGCCTCCGCTGCCTTGGATGCAGAGTCTTTTGGGGGGTTCACAATAGCAGAAAAACAACATGATTAAGACAATCCCTCTTGTTCAAATGCACAAGAGGACAAACAGCTGACAGGCTGATAGCTCATTACATTAGTTTGCATCATCCTCCTCTCCATCATCCTCCTCCTCTCAGGTACAAAGATAAACTTCAATGTCAAGCTGTGGCATAACCAATAACCAGTGACGAAGTAGGAAATGACCCAACATTAACTAAAAAAGGCGAATGTATTTGCTTACCTAGCTCCTCCAGTCGCGCCTTCTGCTCCTCCCTCCACTTACGTAGGCTCTCTGGCTCCTGCCTCAGCTGATCTACCTGGGCGATGGCTGCATAACTATCAGTAGGGCCATTGGTCTCCTTTAAGGAGGAAATGAGAAGATCAGATTTTGTGCAATCCAGCTGGTAGATCAGAGGACTTAATGGATGGTAAATACATTGGACAACACCAAACAAAAGGAGCTTACTTTTATAATGACCATTAAAAAAAAATGTCATCATGACATTAAAGTACATCTTATTCACAATATGTAAAGTGAAACTCTGGCAGATGCAAGAATTTTGTGTGAAAGAGAGAGCGAGAGATTTTGTAGGGAAATGAAGAATTAACTGCTAAAAAGTGGCAGCTAAATTAGTTGATCTTACCTCAACCTCAAACATATCCCCGTTTACTGTGGCAGCAGGTTCCTCCTCAAATGCGTCTAATGCGTCTAACAGAAAAACAAAGTTGTCTTACCACGAAGTCACTTCAATTTTGCAACCCCCCACCCCCCGTACTACAGTGTGTGACACTTTCTTGACAGGGGGTGCAGACAGCAACAAAGAAATGCAGATGCACCTGTTTGGCCACCTAACTTAGCCAGTGTTGATGTCCCGCAGCTCTTAGCTGGACATCCTTTTCGGGACTCACTAAAATCTTGTATCTCATACGGGTGTCATGCACCGAGTCCTGTGGGCGGTTAAGGTGGGACGTGAGGTCCAGTGAGGTCCAATGAGGTCCAATGAGGTTAAGGTTAGGTTGGGTTTATAAATGAGATACCAAGTTTTTTGGGAGTCCCCGTCCTTTTCAGATTACCCGGAAGAGTACAAGTATTTAACATCAGCTAAGTAACTAGCTATTTCAGCCGTACTTTTCCTGCTAGATCTGGGAATAATAAAGAATACCTAGCAAAATATTGCAGATGTGGTGCTGGTGACGTGACGTGGCTGCACCACGGAGGGTGTCAGCTAACGTCAGTAAGCTCGCTAATGTTAGCAATGCGATTAAAACTTACTTAACTAAGATAACGTTAGATAACATAGTGAGGTTAGTGTTAACAATTACTGTATTAGTGAATGGGACTAATTAGCTAAGCCAACTGTTAACGCCAGCTCACTGACAAGCAGTTTAACTATCAAGCTAGCTATTTGCGTTAGCTCATCGGCTAGCAAGCTAACATTGGCTCGATTACGTTAGCTAACGTAAGTTACCATAGTTAGCAGGTTCAGGTTGCTCGGGATCCTGCTGACCACCGGCTTCTTCTTCTTCTTCTTCTTCTTCTAGGGCTCCGAAGCCTTCGTCGTCATTCTCTATCACCGCTATCTCGCTCTCTTGTTGAGCCAAAAAAGCTGCGGCTGGGTCCTCCTCAACTGGGTGCACTCCATTGTCAGCCATCTTTCACAAAAGTGTGGATCCTGTTTTGCAAGTTCAGTTGGCAGCTAACGTTAGCTAGGTGAGGTTAGCTAGCCAGCCAACGTTACAGATATCCCTCTGGTTTACAACCGCAAGCAAAAAAAGCTTAACTATTTTAATTGTGTATTTCGATAGGGGTTAATTTTGGGCGGCAGGACGAACAACTCCGCCGACTTATTAGCTATCCGATTGACAGCTGATAGCTAGCTAACGTTGGACCTTAGCGATGATTCATGATTTCTTCACTTGTTCAACCACTGTGGAGTGCATGAGTGCAAATCGAGTGATGAATCAGGGTACCGCCACTTCCTTCTTGTTAGAATTTGTCTCCATCTGCTGGTTAATTATAAAATTGCACGTCCACGCCTCCATGTTCGGGCTTTGGCGTTTTTTTGGCCCTGAACAATGTGCCTGACAGGCAGCCGCAGCGCTTCCTGCCAGCCTGTGTAAACGTTAGCCGGTCTTCGTCAACTCGTAAACACTGACATTTCCGAGTTTACCACCAGGGGCTTGCAATCGAACGGCCGACCAAGTGGTAAATACCAATGATAAACACTGTAGACACACGAGTTTATGGGTTGTGACGTTTCAGTGACCTTTCATCTTTTGTGGTGAAAACATAGGCTACTTCATCATACCTATTATGTGCAAGACATCATCCGAAATATGATGTTGACATACTGGGATTCCTAAAAATGAGTTAAAACACCTGCATCAAGAGTTTGAATAATCTAGTTGCCTTGGATCTAACTTGTCCTGACTTTCCGACCTAAAGGTGCATTCGACTGAAATTGGAACAAAGACAAATCAGTTTCTAAACATAAATTGTGGTCAGAAACCAGCCACACAAAAAACAGCTTCTTCCGGTGTCACATGCATCTCCCTTAGATAAACTTAATATTTTACATATCTGTGTTTTTTTTCCCCAAGCTCACACTGGAATGCACTGAGGTGAGGTCGTAATTCAGATTTTCCAAAAGGGAGCTTCCGACCTCCGACTTTGAACAGAATGCGGCATAACTAGTGAACCCGAACGCTATCACCTCATGTATGATTTGGTCACATGATAAATGTTATGACTTAACGAGTTGACGAGGACCGACTTAATGCACCATAACACCCTAAGAGCACAGCCAATCAAATCACGTAAAAGAGCCCAGAAAGTTCAAGTTGAAGCCAGAAATAATTTTCGTTGAAATTGTTTCCAAGCCACCCACAAGCCAAGGAGGGTAAATAGAGGAGATGTCACTGCCATCATATCATGTCATCCTTTGAAAAAGTGGGGTATAACACATGTGCAGTTAAAATTTGTCCGCATTTCCATTCGATTTGGCCCCCATACATTCCACCAATGCAATCTGAGCATGTGTCGTAACCCCATCTCCCATTGGGTGACTTAACTGCTGACCCAGCCTCCAATATATTATGGTGCATTCCATTTAAGTGGGAACTAGGAAATTATTAGGAAACATTGAATGGAACGGCCCTCAAAGTCGGAATTCCACGTAGGAAACTCGGGCATGGTCTCTCAACTCCAACTTTTCCGAGATGCAGTTATCTGATGTAATTTCAACTATAAACTATAAACATTGTTTTAATCTTCAGAAGACGATTGAAGCTACCAGCGTGGTAGCCTAATATAACAGCTTCTAAACATATATTGTGCTCAGAATCCAGCCACACAAACACCAGCTTCTTCCGGGGTCATGTGCTTCTCCCTTTGATAAACTTAACTACATATTTTACATAACTGTGGTTTCTTTCCAGGCTGGGCATTGGAACACACTGATGTTGTAATTCTGATTTTCCAACTGGGAACTTCTGACCTCCGACTTCCAATGTAATGCAGGGTTAGCCTTGCCACAAGCAAGGAAGATATGGGAAACAATATATTAAAGCAAACAAAACAGAATGTTGAAAGATCAGGAAGTTTATAGGGAATTATGCAGTACACATTTGGATTCAAAGTATATGTAAAAGGGTGGTATAATTTTATTTTCTGTTTGAGGGAAATCTAGCAATAAGCCTAATGTACTTTTTTCCCTCAACATCTTGAATGTCATGGGGGTCGGATAGAACCAGAGACATTTCATAAGTATCTTTGATTGAACTTCATTTCCCATGGTACGTTGATGTAACTTCCTGTTTGGACTGTTCCATTGTTGACGACAGGGTGCACCAGTTTTTACTTTAAGTGAAAGTGGCAAGAACACTTTGCAATCTGACATCTATCTTTCACAAGATCTCTACATAAAGAGGTGAAAATCACTTTAATTTGGTGTATATGGAGGAATCACAGTAGGCCTATCAAGGAGAGCTGAGAGGCATAGTTAGAGGCAACATGAAAAACAGTTTTGATAAGTCTGTTTTTCTTCTGTTTCAGCTGTCATAATAGTAGTTTTTAGCTGTGGTTTTGCATTCTACAGAGCACAAATTTGTGACCTTGTTCGTACCTATGGCATTTACAAAATATAGTGGAAAAACATATTATTAATTTGTTTATGATGTGAAGCATCAGGGGCATAGAAGTGTTGGGAGAAGTGGAACTGACGACCCACAGTGCCCCAAGCTAGGGGAGGGTCCCCAGAGGGTCTTGACCAAAAGTTTTTTAAAAAGTTGTTTGTTTTAAAAGTTTTAAAAGTTAAAATATGTGGGTTTTCTTGTGCAGCCTATTGAGCCCTAAGCAAAATTGTCCTTTTATAACAGATTTTAAACATACTAGGGTAATTATTGAAGGTGTGGATAATAGTGCTGCCCTTATTTCTACTATGGATGTGCCTGTATAATCGTGAAGTCAATACATTTCTTAGATTGTCTGGAGGTGTGTGCATATGAGTGACAGATGAGGAGGGGGGGAAGGGGGGGCCAGACAAACATCATGTGCACAGGGCCTAGAGAATGTGTTGCTACACCCCTGACCCCTGGAAGAGTATTGGGGATCCTAATAAACTAAACGAAACCAGAAGTGAGTTTTTATTGAGACTTCCACCTATTACCTCCTATTACCTCCCTATTGCCAAGCAATCCAAAGATGACTGGTGACTCTCCAGCGATGACAGGTGTCCCCAAAAGTTGGATGCATTTCATCAAATGACATATGAGCTTTTGTTGCATGAGACTGTTGCATGAGACTTGTGGTATATAGGCTTATAAAGCAGGCATTATGATGAGCTATTTTTACAATTACCATTCACCTGACTGAATGACCTATTACAAGGCTATTAAAATAATAACAAATACTGAGTTTGTCCTGTCTGTGGCTGTGAGTTGATCACAGGACAATTAGGTTGTGATTTCAACAAAACCATTTTTTCATTATGTCAATATAATGAGATAACTTGAGATTTCAACATAATGGGGCGGGGGAAAAATGCAAACACGGTCGCTGTTGGCTTTTGTACAGAACAATAGTGCTTCAATTTAAAAAAAGATGGTAGCCTATATAAACTTTTCCACCAGTGTGCTGAGATTTAATGCTGCAAAGCTTGAAGTTGATTTGGGCTCTTGGTTGTGTTCTTCATGGGGCAGTACGAAGCCTCAGACAAAAAAAAGCTGCCAATCAGCCCATAGAGTGTCAGTGGTTGTTAAAGGCAAAAAAAGTATTTTATGCAAGAGGGGCAATTTTGGACTTTCTCATCAAATAAAACTGTTCAAGTAGGCTATTAGATGGCAATGTTTGGCAGTTGTGGTCTTCTATTTAAAGTTAAAATGTTTCTATATAGCGTCCCCCCTTTTTAATTTTTTTTATTTTTAATTTTTTTTAGAACACAGTTACACAAAAAAGTATATAGAAATAATCCATTGGCTGAACACATACACATCAAATGGAGATTAAAAAACCCTTTCGATAGAATTAAGAAAACATTATTACATCCTTATTACATTATACCCTTAAAGGAAAACATCTCTTACATCCCTTAAGTAGCCCCAGAGAGAGGTCCAGGTGCATGTTAGCTTAGCTTAGCACAAGGACTGGAAGCAGTAGGGAGCAGCTAGCCTAGCTCTGTCAAAAGTGAAGAAATACAACTTCCAACAAGTCCAAATTTGACGCACAGAGATTAAATTTATATTAATCTTCTTATCTGACGCGGGAGAAGATGGCAAATAAGTGAATTTCCCAAAATGTTGGAGTGTTCCTTTAAAGACAAATGCGTACCAAAAATTGGTACGCATATATTCTTAATTACAATGGGTTTAAAAAGTTCCAAAAATATTATTTTTTCCATCTACAGATCAAACTTATCATGAATGTATGTGAATGTGCCCCACATCTATAAGGTAAAAAAAAGTTCGGATTGGGGATTTAATTACATTTTATTTAATTTCATATAATATATCTTCTTTTTACACCATTACCCTACAGGTGTATTATCGTGGTTTCTTAAAATAAATAAATAAGTCACACGGCATCCCTCATGAATACAAGCTGCTGAAGGTAAAACTGTCTAGCCGCTATGACACCTAGGAATCTGAATGAAATCAAATGAACCAAGGGGCCCATGTGACTTGCTGACGTTACAGTAGAATCCTACTAAAAGGAATTACAGGGAATGCTCGCTGCTGCTTACGAAGGGATCCACTGTGGCTTACTGACACCGAATTTGAGGAAGTCCAAAGTTTAGGCTGGTATAGCCTACTTATTGATCGAATTTATCATCCAGGCAAAAGTAAACTGACTCGCGATGTCTGGCGAACATAAGGAGGGACAAGAGGTAGGCTAACTCATCTGTGCAAACATCTAAGACTTTTCTGTATGGTGAAACTTTTACTTAAGTTTGTCGTCACGTTCGCTTCTTGTATGTCAATATAAAGCTTAGCATACAGTAGGAGTTTGTTAAATTCATACTTATACAGTTGTGCTGCCAGTGGCATAGACATATAGCGGTTAAGACCGCTTTTAGAGAGTTCAGATTGTCCAATTTCGACTGCGTCCCATCTTGCTTCGCTTTTGCCAAGCCAAGGTGCATAGGTTTCCGCCCGGGCTGTGACATTACAATGGAACAGATCTGTTACCTTCAATTTGTTATAATGTAGCAATGTAGTAGGCGTCATTTGAATGATCCAGGCCCAATGTTTTCGTCTTCACCAATTCGCCTACAGTAATCTGATGGGGATCCTCTCATAACTACAAAATAGAACGGAATTCAACGGAATGTTGTCTTTTATTGTGTTTTTAATCACTTGATCAGTTAGTCATACGAACCTGTTGCTTTTGTGTAGGTTTTCCAATTATTGCCTTTATCTCAAATGGATCTATCATAATAGTTTGCCCTCTGTTTCCTTTTGATGCTCCTGGCCTTATTTGTCCTAAGAATTATAGTCAAAGCAAAGTGAAAAAGAATGAATCAATCGCCATGTCTCATAAATAAGATTTTGTTAAGACCTTGTCTGTACCATCATTGTCCAAAGAATATGCTGTATGTATCTTTTTCACTTATTTCACTTATTTCACTTAACACATTCTCATTTAAGGTGATGGTGGAGTAGTACATATTGTGATATTATTGAGATTTAATCAGAACATCTTTAGAAAGCAAGCTGTACATCTTATAAAATGTTCTTAACCCTTTATAAATTTAAATGAATTCCTCGTTTTGAAGTTTTGGTTTAGGTTTTTCTGTTCTTGACATCTAGAAGACATAAAGAACACATTTTCAAATCTTTTAAATTGTACTTGAAATCATTGCCTGATATCAGTTCACGCTTTTTGATCCCTCTGCCTCTTTAAGAACTTGATGTCACAACCTAATTGCCGGTTTGGTTGTACTGTGCTGAAATGCACTTCATGCCCTCTGGAAGGAATGTAGGGTTCCATAGGCTTCACTTCAGTCCTGGCCTTCTACTGCTTCACAAGTATACTTATTTTAAATGTCCATTGGCTTTTATGTTCAAAGGCTGTGCCAGAATATATGGGTAGTTGATGTTCCCTCTCTCCCTCTTCCTTCCCCCCCCCCTTCTCTCTGTGACTCATGTGGGTGTTGGGCTGAAATAGTTTGGTGTAGTTTTACATTCCTTATATAGCCTCTGAGGA
>OMKL01023499.1:4804-15161 GCA_900302295.1 Parasudis fraserbrunneri
GCCCACATTCCTTTCCTCCCATCACACCTGATCTTGCTGACTGCAGAGCTCCCTCCTCAAAGGAGGCTGGCTAATAAAACAGCAGGATAGTGCCTGAAATGCGGTGCTTGTGAAAATAAATACAAACCATTACGGTTGCTTTTATTATTAGAAAGATGGAGGGAGGGGGAGGAGCGCAGGAAAAAGGTGGTAAGAAGAGGGACGCGCAGAGGGAGTGGAAAGTAATTTGTGAGCAAGAAATTGCCAATTTGAGTGGGTTGCCTGGGGATATAGGTACCTCTTTAGGTTCCACGCTGTGCATTGTGAGGATAATGACGACGAGTGGGCCATGCTTATTAGAGCTGGATTCAGCGGTAGGAAAACTTCAAACAGAACGCCGCGTGTTTTGCCGGGCGTCCGCAGGTATGTTTCACTTGTCTTGATGACTGTAGGAAGAGTTTTAGCAAGAGTTGTTTTAAGGGGCAGAAGTGCAAGCGGATCCATTTTTAGTCCAAATGCACCAGGGGAGGCGAAAGGGGACACTGCTAATGGCTTTTCAGGAGACCAAGGTAATGCAAGGAGAGCTGGGCCTTCTAAAAAAAGGATTTTAATTCCAATCGAAGTCAAGTGAGTGAGACTGATGACCTGTTTTTTGTGTGTGTGTGTGTGTGTGTGTGTTACCTGTCTACATGGTGTCATTCTGAGCTGCATTACAGCAAGTCTGCACAGAGGTGGAGAGAAACCCACCATCTATCATTCCCACAAATGACAGAATGGATTGTTTTGTCATATTGATCAAATGTCATGGTCCGGCTGACAGCCGCATCTCTCACATCTAGAAAAGTCTAGTTCCATGAGCAATTTCACCGCATATCAAGATAAAGCGGAATAACACTCTTTAATCAAAATGTTTGGCAGTTCTGAACCATGCAATTTTATGCAGTGTCAATCATGTTACTTCCCCATGGTGAGCTACGCATAACAACTCTGCGCCAGTCCACAGCACTGGCATCAGGAGGTGAGCGCAACTGACTGATCCTCTAAGCTGGATCAAGGAAAGCAACAGGTACATGGTGAAGAAAAAAGCCAGTAAGTTTAGCTTGACTGAGGAAAGCAATGGTTGTGATTGGAGGGTCAAGAAAAGTGAGCGGAGCTTTGGATTGGTCAATTTGCACAGTGCCAGTGATCTCCCATGCCTGAACAACTCAGTGCAGTGTACCCATCACCATTGCTTTGAAAGAAGTCTTGATGCATTTCATTGGTATATGAATACGCTGTGCTTTGCTAATCAATTAGGTAACTGAGAGAAAATGCTCATTAAAGCACATTCAATAATAGTGTGGCAGTGCCGTCCTCTTAGCAGGTTTCAAATTCTGTAACCATCTGGTAGCGGCCTTCAGTTGGTGGCTTTGAAACACCTTCCTTTCCTGTACCCTATACTTCAAACGCCAAGACAAGCCTTTGAAGTCAAAGGTGTCATGAGCATAGTACCAGCCCAGCCATCGCTTTCATCTCTAAATATGTGACTTTCTCCAGAGTAAAAGAGAGAGAGAAAGAGAGAGAGAGACACATACCAAATGCCTTCAGTTTTGCATTGCACTTAAAGCATTTGGTGGTCCTCAACCAAAGTGGCAATTAAATGGGATATGGCATTGAAACTAATTTACTTTTGTGTTGTTAACTCCCAATTAACACATGTACAGTTTCTTGTTTTGCTCCATTTAAGGGAGTATGGCATAGTAAGATAAAAGTCATGAGAATATACTGTGGTGTATCATTTTTCAAGTAAAATAGCCAACTAGTCTTGGGGAACACATAAAAAACAACATATCAGGCAAGCCTTACAGTGTCTGTGGAAATCATAAAAGAGGCACGTTATCCAAAGGATAAAACAGCTGATCTCTGCCTACCGATAGCATGTGCAGGAAAGCAACAGTCCTCATAAATTATTATTTAATAACTGGCTCTGCAGACGACACATGTAAAGATAAGCAGAATAACCTCTTGCAGGAAATACGCTTTAATTTATTATCAATTTCAGGCTCAAGTCATTTAAAGTCACAGTGCACTGCTTGTTTCACACTGAGTTATGAACAAGAGTCGTGAGAAAAGTTATAGATTCATCTTCCTCGCCTTTGGGGTGGTGGGGAGACATCAGTCACTCTGCCCAAGCTGTGTGACAGACCCATTCTCTCACCTTAATGAAATCCCAGTCAAAAAGATCCAGTTTTGTCGCACAGCCAATAAACCCTATACTCCCTCACCCTCTACCATACGCTCATGTAGCAGTACATGTTCCCGACACCCACACAAATGCCAAGAATATCGTCCTTATTGCTAAACAATGAGAGCCTAAGCTTTTGAGAGGATCATGGCTGTATATGAATACGTCAACAGTTCTCCATGGAATCCTCCAACGTCAGGCTGGAGTGTGTGGTCTGCTCCTGCCCCTGGAGTTTGTGACACGATACCCAAGATGACGTCAACGACGGGCTAGAGCAAGAGATAATCAACAAAGGCATTGTTCACACAGTGACTACTCTATACATAGGATTCAGAATCAGAGAGCTACAATGCTGGCAAATCACCTCTGTAACCTAGGTCTTAACCCAACCCTCATGATGGCACAATGGAGATGTCAGGGTCTGAATGAAATACTGAAGCCTTCTTTTAATAGAGAAACCACAGTATAATCCTTCAATCAAAATAAGAATCTCAAACCAAAATGACAGCAGAATAGAATGAGATCGCAGTTCCAATTTAGACCAGATCCAATCCCCTGAATCGACCACTTCTACCCTTTTTCAAATTTCGTAATTCCATAATTCATTCCAAGCAATTCAGTCCAAGCGATTCAGGATTCTGAATCCTGATCATTGAGTTATTATAGGAATTCTGAAAAAAAAAAAAAAGAAATGGTAGAGGTGGGCGATTCAGGGGGTTGGATCCAGACCATAGTTCCAATTCGCATTTGAGGCAAATTTATTGAAAATGGAAAGCATAGCACAAATAGCAAGTCACATTTGTACATGGAAATAAAGAATGGATATAATCATATTAGCTAAGCTCAGAGCAATGTCTTATAACCTGCAGGAGGAATTCATACTCTCGGTTTAATCTCCGTATTTGCCCCTATGAAATATGAAAGGGCTAAATTGCAAAAGTGCAACACAAATAATATAGATGGTACAGTATGATGTATACACATAAAAACTATTTCATAAAACTTGATTTTGGAGTATTTATCTGCAGGACAAGAGACAAGAACATGCAGGCAAAGAGCTTTAGGCCACCAGGCATTATCTAAGATGAAAAATAATGTCTGGTCCACAATCCAGAGATAAAATAGCCTTGAGCTCACTCAGCCATGTATCAGAGCACACTTAAGCTGCAAGCCATAGGACATGTTATTGGTCTGTTGACACACTAATGCGCTAAGCTATCGATCCATTTCCAAGGATTAGCATCTGTGTGCCAGCCAGGCAATGCTACACTATCATGCTCCTCAACTTTCTGACTGCAGGCTTTTGGGAGAATACTGTACGTGGGTGATATAACAACACTCTGAGCAAAGGCAAGCGAGGTCAACTCTGGAGAGCAGTTCCATCATGGGCACTTTAAAAAGTAGAGGGGGGAATACAACAGCTAAGGTGACCCTGTATTCCATCATAAACACAGCTTTTGATCCCCAGGATTACAGACTTGTTCATACATCCTCCCTGAAACACATCATATCACCTCCGGGCCTTTCAAATAACAGCGATTACACAGCCCAGGCAAGTTGTAGAGGACCTTGGAATGATGGAGAGAGATGGGGTGAGAAGGGTTCAGAGGAACAAGCTAATATCTAATACAGGCCTTCTAATTCACTTCTCTGGCATCATATGGTGGGCTCATATCGTCTCTTGGTATGAGCTCCATTTGTGCATAGGTGCAGTGTACTAACTACTTCTCTTCCATTCCTCAACACGTTTTCAGACAAGATTTTGACCCCGCATTGCTCATGTAGGCATCAGTGCATCAACTAGGCCTAATGATGAGCTTGAAACCCCTACTGGGTTGCCAAGGGAACAGAACCTCCCACTCACTCCCTGGGTGGTTGTCGTCATGGCGTTAGCTTGATCTGATACCCTGTCTGTTCATGAACCCAGAGGCAGCTAGAGTTGAGGAGGTTACTTTCTAAATGTAATATACTACCCATTGTGGTAACACTTGATAATAATTATTCATGATTTAATGATTTATAATAATGACATATAATAATTTATAAGTAATTTACCAGATATTAGTTTATGATGAAATAGGCTAATCATTTACAAATAATGTATATACAGTTGTAAATAATTAATAAATAATTTGTTGTTATATTGTTATTATGTTGTAAGTCATTTATAAACCATTACAATTAGTCATTTGTAAATTATTAACAGATTATTTTTTCAGCATTAAATAATGTTAGTTAATATAAATATACTTGTAAATGCTTTTAAGACTGTACATTATTCATTAATACATTTACAGATACAGACAACAAGTGAGAAACACTCTGAAAAAGGTAGACCACAAATAATTTAAAGGAGACATATTTGTATCTATGTATGTATGTATATGTATCTTCTCAACAATTTTATAGGACTTCCTGTGGATGGGTAATGTTTGTTAGGTTTATTGCAAAGAAGCTAGTCTAAATCTAATTTTCATAATTTATTACTATATACGCAAATGTGTTCTCCATGAGGACCCACATCTCTGGTCTGGATGTAATCTCGTGACTGTATGACTACTGTACGACTAACTCATTTGAATATTGAAAGTTTGGCCTGATGGTGGCACTAGAGGAAAGGTCATGGGGTCACCATAATCAACAGGGTTCTTCCTCTAGGGGTTACAGCAAATCTTAAAGAAAAATTTATCAAAAATATTTCCGTTTCAGAGATATAAATATCCGACACCGGTATGTGTATATATGTTACTAAGACTCAAAAGCTGCCAGGCTCTCATTCTACACCAGATAAGCAGAAGTAGAGGAAAGTTTCAAGATCTAGTAAGCCTGCCAGGCTTGGAGCTACAGCTCACTTGTCAGTCCCTTGAGCTCCACAACCACCACAAACCCAGAACATGGCAGTAAAACAGCTCCCTGCCCGTGAAAGCTTTCTGCTCCGGGGTTTCAATCCATTTTATCACTTAAAATGTGTTTCGGGAGCAAGAGAAAATGAGTTACAGCATGTGCAGTGCCTTGCTGTTCTGAGTATGGCCATTATGGAGGGCCCCCGGAGAGACACAGAGAGAAACTCAAAACAACACTTCTTG
Source organism: Parasudis fraserbrunneri (assembly GCA_900302295.1). Classification (NCBI taxonomy): domain Eukaryota; kingdom Metazoa; phylum Chordata; class Actinopteri; order Aulopiformes; family Chlorophthalmidae; genus Parasudis; species Parasudis fraserbrunneri. Next base: position 10,094 of record OMKL01023499.1, read on the forward strand.
GCCCTTCTTGGCTGTTTTGCTACAGATTATTATTTCACCCTTTGATCCTTTCCATTATTCATGTCTTCCACTTCTTTTTGCTTTTCTTCTGTTGCCTTTCATTTCCTTTCCTCATTTCTGCTTAGCTCTCCTCTCCTCTTTTCTCCAACCCCTCATCTCCACAAGAAATGTCACAATTAACAAATGTCACTTAATCATGATTAAAAACGCATTTTAGAAGCTATGGTATCTGTGTCTACAACATTCTATGATATTGTTTAGCCCTTTTTAGCTCATTCACTTTTAGCCTAAAAGTAGGCCTACTTCTTCCTTTGTAGGACCAAAAAAAGTTTGTTTTATATATATTTATTTTTTATTTAATTTTATTTTTTTATTTTGAATATTGAAATGTGTTAAATGTGTCTTTCCCAGTCCATAACATTGCAAACTAAATTATCGGATAATTATTGTACTACCTTGAATCCGTGATAATTGCTCAGACTATAATCATATCATCAAAATCTTACTGTGACATCCCTAATCTCCACTCATCCAATCTGCTTTCCTGTCATTTCCATTCCACTCTTCTCCTCTCTGTTTGGGTCATCTGATCAGCTTTCCTGTCATTTCCTTTCCACTCTTCTCCTCTCTGGGTCATCTGATCAGCTTATCAACTGAGACAGAGGCAGAGACTCAGAAAATGGAAAGTAACGTTTCATGCTGTGATATCAGAACAACACAACTGTGTGTAGAGGCCAGCAGACATCTCCTGCCGTCCAGCTGTTATCTGTATAAATTACTGTTCTGGCTCAGGGTGCCGACATGCTAAACCTGGACCAATCTATACATGCCAATACAGCAATTTGGACCTTGACAGAAGAGTTTGATGAAACGTGAAACAACTCATTGTTCTCCTAATTTCTCTATTTAGTCGGCAGGCACCGACTCCGCCTTAGTTTGACTCAACTTGGTCAAGTTTTGATGAGCTTGGCTTTTTTGCCACGGAGGATGTTTAAAAGATGTGCCTCAGAAACATCCAAAGTGCAGAGGGTTTTGTTTTTGTACTTTCCCTAAACTCAAAACGAATTTGTTCAAATTGTCGGTGACTGTCATTTCATTTACGGTTAGTATTCATATTTGCTAGACAAGCTAATAGCCAATGTGCAGCTGACAATACCACAAACATAACATTAGCTATTTAGACTAACAACCGCTAACACTACTTGCTAGGAACGAGCACGGCTGGCTACCCAGGGTTATAGTAACAGCTAGCTATACTACCAGCTAGCATGGTAAAGGCTAGCTTTAGAAAATAAGCCTTTGCTGAACTATCCACAGAATTTATTTTTTGAGATCTTAACACTATAAAAATGTTAACCTCCTACTGCTATTTTTACCACATGGGTAGCTAGTGGTAACTTAGGTAAAGTTGACTAGATAGCAAGACCCACTCGGACCTACAGCAGTAAGCCAGTAAGCCACACTCTTGTATTTGGTCTAGTCCCTAACCCTGTAGTCTATATAGTCCCTAACCATAACATTATACAGTCATGAGGAACCAAAGAGACTCCATGTAAGTTGCTAGACCACTTTTGGAGCAACGTAGCCGCAATCAATTTAGTTCACCAGATGTGTGATATTATGAATTTGCCCGTGCAGAGTGCACAGATTCTTGAAAATCTTTGATCACTGTTATTTAATTTTTCCAGTGACCTTTGATGGACATAACAACAGTAACTAAGCGTGGGTGGAACTTGGGATCAGTCAATTGTAGACTCAGATATTTTCTAAGTGTAGGCTATCCATTGTGCTGAGTGTTTTAATTCTATTCTCTCCTCATCTCTGGAAGTCCCTGGAAGGCTCATGTTACAACTCTACCCCCTACATGATCACACCCCTGGGCCTTGTCTTCTTTTTCTTATTCTTATTCTTATTAGAGAGTGACAGAGAAACAGAGAGTGCACGTGTGTGTGTGTGTGTGCGTGTGTGTGTGTGTGTGTGTGTGTGTGTGTGTGTGTGTGTGTGTTTGCATGTAGAGAGAGAGAGAGACAGAGACAGAGAGAAAGCATGAAAGAAAGAGAGAAATAAATAAATGTAGCACCAGTAGAGAGAGAGAGAGCGAGAGAGAGAGAGAGAGAGAGAGAGAGAGAAAGGGAGAGAGACTTAAACAGAGAGACTGAGTCTGATGTGTCTTTGATTAAAAATGCGTCAGCGAGCTGGTGAAAAGGGAGGAGAGAGAGAAAGAAGGGGATGGTGTGTGTTATTCCTCTCAGTGATGGTGTTGTTGGTGAAGCAGAAGTCTGTGCCTCCACCTGCATTGTTTATACTGTTTATATTCTATAGAGCGGGCAAGGCGGGTAGGCGGGTAGCCTGTTTCCCAGAGCTCCGAGAGTCGATCACACATTAGAAATAAGAGCCCGATAAATATGTGCTCTGTCTCTGTCTTTTATGCTGCGATTGTATCTGGGAGGAATGACAGATTGTTATCTGCATCACAGTAGCCACTGTATATATGGTGCAGTAAGCAATGCAGCCGGGGGATAGGAGCAATCGTAGCCATCTGAAAAGCCAGGTTCAGAGCTGATGATATTGAGATGGTTAAAGAGTCCTATACTTTGCCTCATGGAGGTACACTCACATATGTGCGCGCACACACACACACAAACGCACGTATACTATATACACAAAAACACACATGACACACACACACACACATCCAATTACATTTTCTCGGCTGCCTCACACACACACACACACACACACACAAACAAACACACGCATACTGTATACACACAAACACACATAACACACACACATTCAATTTAATTTTCTCAGCTGCCTCACATACACACACACACACACACACCTCACGCCCTCCAGGCCATCCTACCCCATGTTGATCAATGGTTATCCAATACCATCAATCAGATTGATCAGGACAGATGGCTCTGAGTGGCTTACGCATTGATTAGACAAGAAAATTCAGGGAGATTTAGTCTCTGTGTGGTTTTAGCCCAAGGACCACAATAGAACATGTTGTTTCCCTCGATGCCCCTGACTCCCTTTATCCATCTATTCCTCCGTCCATCCCTTATTCTTTTACTCAGGAACATAAAACCCTCTGTTTCCCTCCATAGACGGGTGTACCAGTGGGGGCGATTTGTGTGAGCGTACATGTCGTATGGCATATATATATTCTCAGTCCACACTCACACATTTTCTCTTTTACGCACACACACAAACACACTAACACACACAAACACACATCTTAATATTGATTAGCATTCAGACAGCTGGCTGAGGGAGCCCTATCTAGAGTTCAGTTGTCTTCACAAGGATATAATAAATGACCCAAGTGACGCCTGAGACACCTGAGGTACTTGTTGCTCAGAAGCTGGTCACATGTCATCGCTTTTCTTCCCTGCCAAGGTCAGGCTGTGTTCTAGCTATAAAGGGTCACTGAAACCTCCGCCACTCAGAAACAGACCATACTAGACTCGTATAAAGGGTCACTGAAACCTCCGCCACTCAGAAACAGACCATACTAGACTCTTATAAAGGGTCACTGAAACCTCCGCCACTCAGAAACAGACCATACTAGACTCTTATAAAGGGTCACTGAAACCTCCGCCACTCAGAAACAGACCATACTAGACTCTTATAAAGGGTCATTGAAACCTCCGCCACTCAGAAACAGACCATACTAGACTCTTATAAAGGGTCATTGAAACCTCCGCCACTCAGAAACAGACCATACTAGACTCTTATAAAGGGTAATTGAAACCTCCGCCACTCTGAGACAGACCATACTAGACTCTTATATAGGGTCATTGAAACCTCCGTCTCTCTGAGACAGATCATATTAGACTCTTATAAAGGGTCATTGAAACCTCCACCACTGAGAGAGATCATACTAGACTCTTATAAAGGGTCATTGAAACCTCCACCACTCTTAAATGATGTTCTGTATTTTCTCTCTCCTATGAGCTCATAATACATTTCTATAACAAGAAAGGCAGACTCCTGTATTTCTGATTCCAGCCTTACTTCTTTAATACATCACAGGCACCACCCACTGAGGGGCACCAGGGGGCACTCTATTTTGTTTTAGGTTATTATTTTGAATGATCATTATTATTATTATTATTATTATTATTATTATAGTATTAGAACAAAGAAAAAAAAGGGGTATGTAATATTAAGAATGCAGAGAGCACCAGTGGGTGGGAGCGAGTCATGGAAAATGTTAGCTAGCTAGCGGAGGCTAGTTGGACTGGCAGGAGAGAGCTGGTAGCACCAGTGGCCGGAGCCAGTCAAGACAGACAGAAGACAAGAAGGTAATGTGAAAGGAGTGCAGGTTGCACACACACATTAGATTCCGAGGATGGTATCACAAAAAGTAGAAAAAACATCATTTAAAAGCTAAGAATGGTGGTTTAGTACATACTGGACTGGTACTTTTTTGTGACATGTCATCTACAAAATTCTGTGATCCACTGTTGGCATCTAACAGTTAGCCTACATCGCTCAGTTCTGGGGATATGGCACTTGAGAAAGATCTTTGATGATGATGAGGATGATTTATTTGTTGGTTGTTTGTTGGTTGAGGCTGTAGTTTGTTGTTATGTTAATGACAGCATACACTAATGGTCGTTTCAGTGGCTGTGGTGGAGATAGATGATGTTATAACCTTAATATTATATTATGGCTATGTGGCGTTGTCACATGATATGGATAAGTCTGGTTTTGTCTCTCAATAACTGCAGTTTTGTGAATATAGGCTGAATATAGGCAGTCTGGCTGCTTTTTCTTCAGAAATGCTGCATTGAGCTATGTAGCGTGTAGAGTGTGTGTTGTTTGTGTGCGTCTATGGCAGAGAACTTGACAGTAGACGTTTTACCCTCCTCCACTACTTCCCTGATTGGGACACGATCAGGATCTACATCATGGTCCCCCTTCTGATAGGCTGAGAGAGAGTGGATGGAGTTAGCATTGATCTCACCCGCGGAAACAACAACAGACATATTGACGGGAGCCAGAGACAGGAGGACCTCCCCGATCACCCTGTTCTGTCCTCGTGCAAAGTCAT
>OMKL01023507.1:1481-12658 GCA_900302295.1 Parasudis fraserbrunneri
GGGGGGGGGGGGGGGGGGACTCAACGACAGTAGGAACCAAGGGAATGAATAAGGGATGTTCTAGCCTTGACCCTGCTATATATTGGTGAAGGTTCTAGCACATTGCCTTGAGGACATAGAACTGTATGATATAGTCTGTATCATGGGTCCATTCACTTACATGACAAACGTGTCAGGTACTCAATTTAAAAGTGAAATGCTTATTGTATAACAGGGTGGATTGATGCACCATAGATTTCCATTTGTTTTCTTTTTGCATTCTTGAATCTAAACCTCTTAACTCAGCTAACTCTTATGAAGTTGATATCATTTTATTTTTTATTAACATTGTTGATTATTTTGTACTATGCGGTCATTCCACGGTTGAGTTTGATATGAAATGTAAAAGAGGGCATTTAAGTCTTAGGTTCTATGAAGCTATGTTTGTGTTAAATCTTATTTTGCACATTAACACATTACTATAGCAAGATGAGGGCAGATCAGACATATCCAAGATATCAGCACCATGTAGATAGGAAACCTTCATACATGAGTATTGATAAGAGAGCACATATCTTGGCAAGCTTACAGTGAATATCCACTAGTTGTGAATGGTGTATTGAATACCTCTGTCTGCTACGGTTTACCAGAGTTGAGTACTATCAAAGGGACAAAATATGCTCAAAGCTTTTTTCTGATGTTATTATTTATGAAAATATTTGCTCTGTACCTTACCTTAGATCCATTGTGGCTGCTAGATTTGGTTCCTGCTAAATTATGAAATGGCATAGCAACAGGTGGTTCTGTCTCCATGATTGGCTGCACTGTGTTTAATGAACGGTACTGACTGGCATGAATTGACTCTGGCCAACCAACCAGCAGTATGCCTAATGTACACTTAAAAGGGATAGTTCAGTTTGAATGTATTGAGACAGAGACACTGTAGATCCGGGAGCCATCTCCAAGGACTGGTTACATTCCTTCACTAATATTTACTATTTGCAAATATGCAGACAGACACCATTTTCTCAGAGAACAAATGAAAATGACTGAAAGGTGCTGGCCTCTTGTCAACCAGCCTGTTGGTCAGACACAACCCTTTCCCGTTGGATTTCTGAGAAAGGTATTCCATATGTCAAGCTGTCCTCACTGAGAAAAAACAGATCTATTTGGATAATGATTCCTCCAACAGGTTATAGAGCAGCTTCTATGCACTGATCAAAGAGCAAAGTTTACCTCACATTAACCTCATTGAACAATGACATGTATGAACTAATATTGACATACTGATATGAATACTTGTCAGAGCAAACATTTTCACTTTGGCTACTAACCTGTAGAGGTATTTTATTTTGGATTGTTGTATTTATTGTTTGCAATGTATATATTAGTTTGCAGCTCTTTGCACATATTAATAAAAGGTATAACTAACTGATGAAAAAAAGTGTGCGATTTAGTTGTTTTACTGAACCAAATGATGGTGTGGCAGCCTTTTTCAAGCTGATTTGAAAGGGAGAGTTGGAAGAGATTTGAATGTGTTATCAGGATGTTGTGTTTTTCCATCATTAAAAAAAAAGGAATAGAGAGAACTAAAATGGAGCCCATCTCACCCCATTCTGGGGATGTGGGTTTTAGCGCTTCGTTTTCATTAGCAAGTGGTTTGAATTGAAATTTGCTTTGGATTTTCTAGCATATTTAGTCTTTAGCTAACCATCTGAACTATAACAAAAGAGGTGTGGTTGCTCTTTAAATAGGTTGTTTTCGTTGTTCTAATATCAGGGAGTATAATACAAAGTAGCTACTACGAAGGCATCCATAATGACAGTATACCATTGTTTCTGCCAGTGTCTTTGTTCACCTCAGCACGTTTCCCATGCTGCCTTTCAAACTAAACTAGCCATGATATTTTGCATCTTCCCCTCTGAAGATTGATATCTCTTAAATTGCATTTTTTTCCTTTTGGTTTTGTTCACCGACAAAATGACAAACCAAGACATTAACACTGTACATTATTTGTCAAGATTGGTTTCATTTTCATACTTATTTTGTAAATATCTGTGTTGTATGGGGCTTGAATTAAAATGTAAATATGTTTCCTGTATTTGTAATAATTATAATCCATTCGCTGTATAGCATAGACGTGTCATGCAGATATCCTAATTCTGTGTATGGTAATCTTGCACCATTGAACTGTTTAGTGAATGAGGTAATAATAAAAGAACAACTCGTGCATTAGCAGAATAAATGGTCCAGTCTGTCCATTCCTTTTCTCACAGCTTTACACACATTCACATTTTTATTACCAGTATAGGGGAGAGCAGGGACAAAAGTAACATGTTGTTGTTTTTTTGTTTTCTTCTCATTATTCTTAATACCTTGTAGGCATGAATGTAACTTTTTGATATGAGTGACCTACACTTGTCTGCTAAAAATAGATATGTTTCCATCAACCCTCAATAAAGTTCTGCAGTATGTTGAAACATTGTATCTGTGACAGACCAAGGTCTACGAGATTAAAACAGCATTCTTTTCCTGCTACAGTATATAGAACATCTATATAGGCCCCTTCCCTGCCAACATTAACTTCTGAAGAAAAGGGGGACTTTCCAGAATAAGCCCCACACACACGTACAGAATTAGTCACCTGTGGCTGGGCTAGCCTTGAGTGAGAAGGTACTATTTCAAACTATATTCAAACTCTCTGGACCCTAACTGTGTTACCAAGGCGGTTCTATCATAATCTACACTTGGTTAGACGCACACACTAACCAACTCTGTAAAAAGGCCCTGAGTAGACCAAGACCTTAGGGCATCCTCTCTCCACTTATCAGTATTAATTGAACTGGATAGTTCGTTATCAAATCATTTAAGAGGGGCTTGGCAGAAGACCTCCACTGTCACTACAATCCCCCCTGTCAGTGCTGGATTGAAAGCTTTGCTCTATGGGTCCTCTTCGTGGTTCGCATGTCAAAAAAACCTGGCCCCGCTGGAGAATCATTGGAGAAACCAAACACACCCCATACATTGGAGAGTGACATAGGTTCCAACCAATAGCAAAACGAATATCTCTGCTCAGGTTTTCTGCACCAATGAGAGCTCGTGAATTACATGGCTTGAGCTTGTTTGACGTAATTTCATTGGCAGGTTTTGTGTATGGGTGTAGGAGATGTCCCACGCCCTCATGTTGGGAACGAGGAAGTAGCGAGGAAATCTCAAGAAAAGTGGATTGGTGGTGTGCGACAGCGAGAGTCATTTGAAGACGGACAGTTTCCCCATCGAGAACCATGGCTGAGTAAGTTACTGTTGCCTTTTGCATTTAGTTAGAATTAGATTTCCGGGATGATGGTCTGGAAAAATTTTTGCTGACGTCGTGCTGCCAAATGAACTAGAAACTAGAAATTCCAGTCACTTGCAGCGCATTTTAAGCTTCATCATCATGATCTGTTATTCAAGACATAGTTAACGTTAACCAGCTAAATTGTTAGCTAGCCAAGCATTATAGCCATTCAATAGCAACATGCTTGACTTGACATTTAACCTGAGAACCGGTTGGCAATACCAGCCTCGAGTTCTAACTGCTAGTCTTGCTCCCGACCAGTCATGAAATCACATTTCTTCTCAATCGTGACTTCATTATTTTCCTCATAGCTAAAAAATAATAATAAAGATGTTAGCTAAAAATCAATAAATATTCAAGACGTGGTAGCCAACAGGTACTTTTGTGAAGGATCTTTGTTGCTGTTTTGTATTCAGAGTAGTCTATAATAGTTGTTGTTCAGTCTGAAACCAGATGTCCCTGCAAAGTGTATTATAATGATTATATACTTCCTCCCACAGAGCAGACATTGCACTGATTGGTTTGGCCGTCATGGGCCAGAACCTCATTCTGAACATGAATGACCATGGCTTTGTGGTAAGATAACAACTCGGCCTATACATCATCCACACTTCTAACAGCTAATAAGTCCATTATCTCTGCTTACATGCCAAGCTGTCCAAACTTTCCATGCTGCTACAGTCCTCTCTACATTGTACCTCACACACAATATCCCTCCTTCAGGTCTGCGCGTACAACCGAACAGTCTCCAAGGTGCACGACTTCCTGCAGAATGAGGCCAAGGGGACCAAGGTGATTGGTGCAGAGTCCTTGGAGGACATGGTGTGCAAGCTGAAGACGCCGAGGAGGATCGTTATGCTGGTGAAGGCCGGCCAGGCCGTGGACGACTTCATCGACAAGCTGGTTAGTGATGAAGCCGCTAAAATCCTACCGAAGTCTGTTGTGGAAAACTCTTCTTTTTTTTGTTGCCTGGTTCTAATGGTGTTTGGCTTGTGTCTCCTGAGGATTAATTGGTTTGTACCCTATGTGTTCTTCAGGTACCTCTGCTGGAGCCTGGGGATATCATTATTGATGGTGGCAACTCTGAATACAGAGACACAACGGTAAGTCGATGAGAAACACGGTTTACAACAATGTCTTTCTTATTTATGAAGAAGTATATTCTGACGTGCGTGTGTTTGTGTACTTGCAGCGGCGGTGTAGGAGTTTGAAGGAGAAGAATCTGCTGTTTGTGGGCAGTGGGGTTAGTGGTGGAGAGGAAGGGGCGCGATTCGGCCCCTCTCTGATGCCAGGGGGACACAAGGAGGCCTGGTGAGCTACACAACGCCCCGCCAAACATCACAGTTTAGCACTTAGTAGAGGCACCCTGAGAATGTGGAACATGATGAGACGTCCTTATAAGAAATATAAATATAAAGTTGTATTCATATGGTGGTTTAACGAGGCAATGCTGGGTATCTATTACATGTATATTGTCTTGTGTTGAGAAAGCATATCCATATATTGAATATTAAACTTTAGATTCTTGTGCTGTTCCCTCACAGGCCACACATAAAGGACATCTTCCAGAGTATTGCTGCCAAGGTGGGAACAGGAGAGCCATGCTGTGACTGGGTGAGTGGAACACTTTGTTGGTGTTGTCTAACTGTGTGTAGCCTAATACTTGGATCTGCAAAGCCATAGAAGTCATGATCTAGCCGAACATCTGTGAGTCATTCCTACCTTCGTTGGTCAGGTGGGAGATGAGGGTGCGGGGCACTTTGTGAAGATGGTCCACAACGGCATCGAGTATGGAGACATGCAGCTGATCTGTGAAGCTTACCATCTGATGAAGGATGTGCTGGGTATGGACCATGACGAGATGGCACAAGTAAGCCTGGCACACCTTTGTGACGCAGCCTGCATTCATTCTTACATTGTCATAATCAAGTAACCTGGCTGACTGTATTTTGTCCTCTGCCCTTGAATTGAACCGCTCAGGCTTTCGACAAGTGGAACAAGACGGAGTTGGACTCCTTTCTGATCGAGATCACAGCCAACATCCTCAAGTTCAAAGACTCTGATGGCACACACCTGCTGCCCAAGATCCGAGACAGCGCCGGGCAGAAGGGCACAGGGAAGTGGACAGCCATCTCTGCCCTGGAGTACGGCACACCTGTCACTTTGATCGGTAAGACAGGAAGCTGTGGAATTTTGGACAAGGAAGTAATTAGTCTTCCTTTATTTCTTTCAAGGAAGTAGGTTCTTCTCTTTCTTGCTTCCTTCTGCAAATCATTTTAGTCAGCTATAATATATTAGTCACGATGACATGGCAAAGAAGCATTACATCACAACTGTAAAGGTTTAGTCATAGTCATGTCAACAAACTAATTGCAGTGTAGTAGTAGTAGTAGTAGCAGCAGGCTTAATGGTTAAGAGTGTTAATGTTTAGCCTTGTTAGCTAGCTGACACAAACATGGTTCGTGAGCGACCTTCGCAGAATGTGATCAATGGACTGTCTGCCTCCCCTTAAGAAGATTGAAGGCTTTTCTGGTGGCTTGCTCATCTCAAGTGACATAAGGGGGGATTTTGCGATGCTCCGTGCTGCTTTGGTCTTTGCTGTGACTCTTATGTTGGAGTGTTTCATAAATGGCTGTGGGCTAGCTGGAGGTTCTAGCAGGTGGAGGTTATTCCAAGACACAGTTTTCTGCAGCTCAGGACTCAAGAGTTGACACACCTTCACAAAGACATGCTTTTGAGCGTTCAGTGACACTAGATGATGGTGAATTTACAGGCTAAGCCTTATTTACTGTAGATGTTATTTCTACTGGGAAAAGTCCCGTTAGTGGTATAGACTGCTGGTTGAATTGTGAAAGGAATGTGACAGGAATGACTTAACTTCTCACTCATACTGATATATTGATCCTCGCAACTGTTAATGTGATTTTAACTTGAGATATTACTTTGCTCCGGCCTCACTCCAGCCTGGCCAGTCAGTACTGGGTGATCCTATGTGAGCGGGAGATAGAGGCTGTACAAAGGCCTCATTGTGAGAGTTGAGCCTGTGTGTGTGTCCAGCATGGGGAAGTGGACAGGCAGGCTGGTGCAGTGTACCAGGGTGGATTTCTGATTTCAATAGGAGCAGCATTCCACACCAGGATTCATTGTGATCCATGGATGTGTTTTCCTCTTTGCTCTCCTCTCTATCTCTCTCTGTCTCTCTCTCTCTCTCTCTCTGTGTCTGTGTTGCATCACTTTGCTGTAACACGGTTTGGCAAGTCATGCTTACCCAACCTTTTTTTTTTTAAATTTTTTTTTTTAAACCCTCTCACCTTGATGCGGTGGCAGTTGTTTCTCTTTTTCTATGTGGTAAGCCCTGCTTTTTACAAGAGTTGGTTACCAGCGCTGAGTCATGTGGAACCTTGGGTATTGTTTTCACCTTGGCTTTGTGCCAACTGTGGCTTGGCAGTGACCTGCAATTTCAGCAGTGCACAGTTAGTTAATGAAGAATATTTAGGACAGATATGACAAGTGATTTAGGTATAACATTAGCTAGCTGGGCGAAGTGATGGTATATACACAATGTTTTGTTACTAGATATTTTGATTCACTTCCTGTTTTATGTCTTGTTCAAACTGTGTCTCTTCCTGTTTGGAAGGATCATTGCTGCTCCTACTAAGCTAACCCTGTCATCTCATTCTATTCCTCTCCCTCCCTCCTTTCTTCCATCTCTAGGGGAGGCTGTCTTTGCCAGATGTCTGTCCTCCCTGAAGGATGAGCGAGTGGAGGCAAGCAGGAGCCTATCAGGGCCCCAGGGGGTCAAGTTCAGAGGGGACAAGGCTTGCTTCTTGGAGGACATCAGGAAGGTAGGACAGGAAATGCATCACTGGAGAAGCTGTGGGACAGTTTGAAAACTATGGCGACGATTTTCTGTATTTCTTTAGTTTATACTGATAATATTTGTGCCCAGAGATGGTTTAGTGATTTAAGACCCAACTGTATTTCTTTATTTTATTCTGATAATAACATTTGATATCCAGACCCCAGAGATGGGGTAGTGTTTAAGACCCCCCTTGCCTCTGGAAAAACATATACCCCTGCTGACCTAGAATCAGATCCCACCTTCTCTTCTGTGTCTCCAGTCTCACCCTTTCTACTGTTGCAAAAAAATAAAAGATAATAGTATTTGCCTCATGGCAATATAAGAACTGATAGTCTCCTGTACATGCTTCTCACAAATAATTTTGGAAATGTCTTTTTGTGCATCATCACCATTGTCGTTGTATGTCATCTGAATCGTGTTCCCGTGTTTCTCAGGCCCTGTATGCCTCTAAGATCATCTCCTACGCCCAGGGCTTCATGCTGCTCAGACAGGCAGCCAAGGAGTTCGGCTGGTCCCTGAACTATGGCGGCATCGCCCTGATGTGGCGTGGAGGCTGTATTATCAGAAGGTAAAGTGCAATGTGTGTGAACCACTGGTAGGTTCTCTATCACATCAGGCCACACTTTGTCCCTGGCACTGGCTTGTGCAATGCTCTGTCAACAGCTGTTTCTTTCACACCAATGATAAAAACTGGGGTTATGCGGTTTGGGATGGTGGGAACGGAAAGGATCTTTGCTAAAATCAGAATGTGATTCACATCTCTAGATGCAGATGTGCGACACTTGCTGTTACTGATGTGACTTAATGATCGCACAAACCTTTTATTCCCATCACTTGCCCAGTTGTGTCCTAAACATCAGGTTAGGAACATGTGACATCTGGGGGAAAATCATTGGTTCAAATAAGACCCTATAAGCAAGACTCCTGAAGTTGGATCAGGGATTATAGGACTGTACCATGAAATCTTTGTCTGAGTGAAATCCCATACATAGTCGTATAAAGCAATATTTGCACTGTTCTTGCTACTGCTGTATGTTGTAATTGTGGACTGTACACTACAAGGAAGAGAGGATAAGGTTTTCCTGTCAAACCAGAGTGAGAGGAGAATGAGGAAATGTTGGTCTTTCATGCGTAATCTGGTCAAGATGTTGCATAAACCTAAAACAAACCTAACACTCCATTATGAGTTGAGTCAGTCTATAGCTGGCCCCCAGCAACCCCCCCCCCCCTTAATAAAGGTCAGTCTTCTTGTTGAGTGGAATCATGGGTAACATTACATTTCATAAACTCTCTTCCCTCTAGCGTCTTCCTGGGGAAGATCAAGGATGCGTTTGACAGAGACTCAGAGCTTCAGAATCTCCTGCTGGACAGCTTCTTCAGTAACGCCGTACAGGACTGTCAGGTAGGAGGAAGTGGTGTAAGGTTAACACACACCGCACGCGACTGCTTCCTCCTCAGAAAGGAATGGAACGAAGCCACAGTACTCCTATTTTACTTGATGGTAGTGTTTTCTAAGAGGGAGACTGTTTTAGCCTGCTGGCTCCCACCTGGTTTTGCATTGGGGGAGGGGAGGGGAGGGGACTTACCTTACTTCTGCCATATCCATGAAATGATGACCTGCTGTACAAAGATATTCAGTCGTTCTTCATGAGGAATAACAATATCAGAGAACATAACAGCCGTCAGCCACATCATTGTGTTGAAACGCCTCCCTGACATTCCACTATATGACCTTCTCATCACTGATGGAAGATGGACCGGTCCAGGAAGTGTCCAAAAGATGTCGTTTTCCTCCAGTGGTCCCAGTAAGCCCAGAAAGAACATTGTTGAGGTGAAAAACCTGTCAGGACAAGGGTCACCTCTATGAGCTCAAGTAACCTGTTTCCATCCGACTCCAAGGAATTTTATATTTCCAAAAATACCAAATACATGCATGTTTTGAGGGTTGAAGTGGTCCCAGAATTGCAGATGAAAATGTTTTTCGGTGCTGGTGTTTATTACTCAATACAAAGACCCATGAGCTTTTCATATGGACATCAGTCTATGGCCCTGGAAGGAACGTCTGACTTTCTTTTGGGTAACTACCCACCACCAAAGAAACCCTGGTTTGCCTACGTACTGTAAACGTGTTGTTGTACTATCAGGTTATTGATGATCATTATGCCCGCGCTGTTCTTTATTATTCATGCTTTCTGTCAACATATGTGCCGAAACAATTCACTATTTGACTACACGCAGCTCAACTCCACCGCAATGTTTTTCTTTTTGATGTTGTGCGGTGTGTGCACTTGGATCATGCGTTGGTTTGTCCCTCCGTTGTTGCCGTAGGAGTCGTGGCGCAGGACAATCTGCGCAGGAGTCCAGCAGGGAATCCCCATGCCCTGTTTCACCACAGCCCTGGCCTTCTACGACGGTTACAGACACGACATGCTGCCTGCGAACCTCCTCCAGGTAACACACGCGCTAGGGCTTCACAGTGAAGTCTACATGACCATTTTATGGATTTAGTTTGAGACGCATTCAACAGTGATAATATCTTCCATTGGACTTTCCACTCTTGGCATATTTGCCCATATGATATTGTATAGTAGTGGTCGACCGATAACGATATTTAGAGAGCAGGGTGACCGATGGCCGATATGATGCCGATACAATGTTCTGATCAAATACAATTAGATAATAACAAATGAGACACAAAAGATTCCTCCTTTTCTTTAGTATAGAAAATATTACTAGTTAGTAAATAAATTGATTTGAAAATGTCTTTGATTTTAATTAGTTGAGACTTGTGGGATTGACACAAGGGGGACCACTAACATGTCTGTTAATCGGCCATGTGGGTGTGCTTATCTGCCGATTATTGTAAAATGCCAGATATCGGCCCGATTAATCTATAACTAGTATGGATGGGTTTGTGGTATTATATTGTATATTAATGGATGGGTTTGGGGTATTATATTGTATAGTATGGATGGGTTTGGGGTATATTATGGATATATTTGCAGTATTATATTGTATATTATGGATGGGTTTGAGGGAGGTGCGTCTGCCTGATGCTTCTCATTCAAGATGTTATATATAAATATACAATAGATATGGTATATGAATTTAATATATTTCCCTAGAACACACACACACACACACACACACACACTGGAAGGTGCAAAGCTGACCCCTCTGAACATATGGCAAAGTGTGGGAGTGTATGAGATTAAAATGATCTTGTCACGTGTGGTGTGGGGGGTTGGCTGTGGTGTGTGTGTGGAGCTAGTGGTTTTTAAGACCCTGCAGGAGTTGGTGTGTTTCTATAACCTTGAGCACCAGTGCTGTCCTTGTTGTGTGTGTGGAGGAGTTGGTGTGTTTCTATAACCTTGAGCACCAGTGCTGTCCTTGTTGTGTTGTGTTGTGTGTGTGTGGAGGAGTTGGTGTGTTTCTATAACCTTGAGCACCAGTACTGTCCTTGCTCTCTACAGGATGGGATTTTCACTGTTGCACAAAACTGTTCTGCAACCATAAAAAAGGAATGGGTATGAAGAGGAAATGGTATGGTTCTGAGGTCATGTGTCATATATCTGGTATTTTCCTCAGGCCCAGAGAGACTACTTCGGAGCCCACACATATGAACTGCTGTCCAACCCCGGCCACTTCATCCACACCAACTGGACCGGCCATGGTGGAAACGTCTCCTCCTCCTCCTACAATGCTTAAGGAGCACATCACACACACACACACACACACAAGACGGAAGGCCTGAAATGAGGGGCAGCTACCTGCGAAAGAAGATTGCACATTCCATTCCACTCTACAACCAAGCCTGAATATTTAATACACACCCCGCCCTATTCAAACTGATATTGTACCCAAAGATTCAAAAAAGTATTGTTGCAGTTTTATTTATGATGAAGTGGAATCATAGTATTTGTGTGTTGTAAAGTCTGAAACTTTGAGGTAGTGGAGTGTGCTTTTGATGTAGGGCCTTTTGCCACTGTCACAAAAAAA
>OMKL01023513.1:1386-14156 GCA_900302295.1 Parasudis fraserbrunneri
AATAATTTTTTTTTATTTTTTTATTTAGTTAAATTTGAGCAAAATCCTGAAGCACACCGATCTGAGCTCACTCAGTGACAAACTACTTGTGTCACGACAGACTGGATAACAAATCACTGATCAGTCAAAATCTTAAATTATTTGGACAAGAAGACATACCTATATGGCTACATTCTATCCACAAGACTTACCTGAGTTCTTCCTTTAGTCTGTTGAGTTTATCAAATAGTCTGTCATTCTTGACTTGTATTGGAGCGGTTGGAACAAACCAGGCTGCAACGAATTTGCATATGACAACAACATGCTGCAAGCAGAGACAAAACAAGTCAGTACTGTAATTGTAAGAATATATGCAATAACATTTATGTGTTTGATTGTTGCCAAAAAAAATCTGTGAAGATAACATTTTCTGCTTGGTCAAACTATATTAGTGCCTACCTCAAACAGGATAACGAAGGCAAAGCGCACAGCTAAAATTAACCAGAACTGTGGGGTCAGACTGTAGTCGTTACTCCTGTAGTCTTTATAACTGTGAACAAAGAGCAGACCACAGCAATGACATCATCTCTTACTACGACTACCCTAAACTAATAGAACAGACCACAGCAATGACGTCATCTCTTACTGCGACTGCCCTCAACTAATAGAACAGACCACAGCAATGACGTCATCTCTTACTACGACTACCCTAAACTAATAGAACAGACCACAGCAATGACGTCATCTCTTACTACGACTGCCCTCAACTAATAGAACAGACCACAGCAATGACGTCATCTCTTACTACGACTGCCCTAAACTAATAGAACAGACCACAGCAATGACGTCATCTCTTACTACGACTGCCCTCAACTAATAGAACAGACCACAGCAATGACATAATCTCTTACTACGACTACCCTAAACTAATAGAACAGACCACAGCAATGACATCATCTCTTACTACGACTGCCCTCAGCTAATAGTCATAGTTTTGTAATGTAGATTTGTTGACTGTTAGAGGATTTCATCAACAAATCTGTCAAATTTGAGTTTCCCACAATAATGCAGAAGGACCTCTTTAAATCTAGTGCTTATGAGAGATGTCCTTATAGTTTTTCAGGAAATGACTCATTCAACATGGAAAAAAGCATGAAAATGGACTAATCGATTAACAAAGTCTCGGGCAACTAAGACCAAACTGACCAATTAATCGACTAATCCACTATGAGGGAGCAGCCCTATCTCTTACATTATTCTTTCCCTAGCCTAACAGACATCAAAATGATTTGGGGCTAATGGTAAACTCTAGCTGAATAAATCTCTCTCACATTTAACAATGCCTAATTACAATGAGCAAGATAAAACAGTCTAGCAGGGACAGTCAAAAGTAGTTTACAGATTTGCTCACAAGCTGCCAAAATGATCCACTTTGTTTTTACTATATACATTAACATATTGGTTTCTCCTAACCCATGGGAGTTCATAAGACACTCATATGCCAGACAAAATGTCTATTCAGCTTAATGGGATAGTTCAGATTTTGGGAACCCTAGCCCTATTTGCTCCTTACCAATGATGTTGTTGATTGGTCGAGTCCTTTCTCAGCACAATCCACGCTGTTCCTCAATGGGGACAAGCTCCTGTCTGTACAAGCTGACTGAAGACAACTGAAATCTATTCCACAGTGCACACAAAGTAGATTTCAGTTGTCTTCAGTCAGCTTGTACAGTGACCCCATTGACTTTGCATTGGTTTCTGTCTAACTAGCCAGAGCTATTATGAGGAACAGCATTGTGCTGAGAAAGAACTCTACCGATCAACAATATCATTGGCAAGTAGCAAATAGAGCTAGGGATTCAGAAGAATCCCTTAAGACCACAAACTGATGCACAAAAAAACTATTGTGGGGGTTGAACCTGCAGGAGGAGACGTTTAAGCCACCAGGAGTCACCATCTGATGAGGGAGAAACGGGAGGTCCATATGCGCAATGGACAGTGTGTTATTGATGTAGCCTTCCATGCAGCTTTAAAAAGACAAGAAAGCATGTGCTTAGAAAGCAGAATGTCAAGGATCACCAAGACTTGATATGAAAACATTTGCCTATGATCATCAGAATATCTCACTCACTCAGCATTTGTGACTGTGCCATTTGCACAAGGACCATAGCGGTAACGGTAAACCAGGCGAGGGACTAAATCTGAGGATACACCAATGACCAGCCCATTGGCAATGACTGCCAGGACACCAATGGCCTCCAACACATCTGTCCACACGCCTAAGGGGGAAAAATACATGTAAGACATGTATGTTAGGCTTGTTGTCCCAACATTACACAGTAAAAAATATGGAAACCTTTCTGTAACATCGTAACACAGAGGTTCTCCACCTGTTTTGGCAGGTAACCCATATACTGAGGCCGGAAAATTCATATTACCCCAACATCTTAAATAGATGAAAACTGTGCCTTCATATTGTCTTAAAAGTTTATGGTTGGCCTACAGTACAAATCCAATCTTTAATTTCTAAGGAGGACATGAATCAAGCTGCTGTAGTAAGATGGTCAATGACAATTGATAGGCGCATAGTGTGGGTTTTCCAATGTCCTGGATATTATTACAGTTATTTGAGTTACATTTTTAAAGAGACCCCATTTAATAATGCATTGACCCAAGCCCACTTGGGATTCAAGCCTCAAGTTTGGGAAAGTCTGCTGTAACATCAACTAAAAGTTAACAAATCTAATCATGTCCAGTCCACCAGTGGTCCTCACCAATATCATTGGTTTTCTTGGGCACCATTCTGCGTTCCAGACTGACCATCTTGATGGCATCCAAACGTATCTCAATGATGTTATTAATGAGGGCCAGCAGAGGGGCCAGGGGAAATGCCGCCACAAAGATGGTGGTGAAGCTGAACTGGATTACTGCGGAGACAACAAAGAAAAGAAATTGGAACCAAAACTACCCGTGTTTATTTATTGTCTCTGTAAATGAGACCCCGCCCTGTGGCTGAGACTGTATGGGCATTCTTTACAGTACAGTGCATACCCATCTCCAGAAACTCGTTGAACAGACTGAAGGAGTCGACATCATTCAGACGGTAGTTGTAGAGCCAGTTTCGGAGCTTGCAGTTATCACACAATTCTGCCCCAAGTTTGGTCTCTGAGTCGTCTTTGAGGTAACAGTGGGCACACCTTCGCTGTAGCTTCTGAGTTCTTCTCCTCTTCAGCCACCTACAGAACCAACTGATGGAGACAGAAAACAGCTTTGGTGAGGCCAAAGGCCCTGAGAAACAGGATTAATACACATTAAAACATAATTGCAATGTTGATGTTCACTTACGGGCCAGTGAACTCAAAGACATTGCTGATGGTTTGTTTGAGTACCATTATGATGGCCATTTGGATGAAAAGATCTGTAAGACAACCACTGGGGTGACACTGTATGAAGAGAAATTGGAGACACATTTCTGTGAAATTTGATAGTTGAGAAAAATATTTTCATGTGTTTAAAAAAAAAAGAAAAAGAAGCAAGTTATTAAATGTGATAGTTAACAACACTCACCTCTTCCAGCCTATATTTCCCTGCTATCCGCACATAGCTACCAGGGTGACCATTTATCCTACGAAGTGTATTAAAAAACATTTTTATATTAGTCCTCTAACAAGCATATGACCTTTAAGGTTAACATATTGAAGTTCTTACCTGCCAAGGAAAAAGGCTACATAGAAGAGTGAGGAGAAATAGGTGAAGAACTGGAAGGTGAACATCTTGACAGTGAAGCTCTTTTCCGTGGCAGCAAAGGACCTTGTTTCCTCTGGAAAAGAAAACATGATCTCATGCCAGTAGCCATGCAATTTATCTACAGACCAAAATATGGCACATTCTCACATGCTTTAATGTTTGACCAGAGTCAAACTATATCCAATATTGTAATTTGTAATATTGACACACACTATCCTGAAGCACCTGGAGGGCAATGCTATACTAATTTCTTGTGGTTATTTGCTGAGGAAGATAGATAATTATGACAGCTTGTCAGACATAGCAACAGTAACTACGGGAGGTGGAACTTGCAGACATTTAGCAAATTGTGGACTGTGTCCAATTCAAATTTGGCACCATACAAAAACGCACAAAGAAAGGCAAACAGAATGAAAAAAAGAAAAGAAAAAATATTTATATTAAAAACACACCTATTTCACAGAGCTTCATGGCAACTATCCTGTTAACCTGCAAAGACAGATATGAGTCAATGAGAATGACATGAAAAGGGAAAAAAAAAAAAGGATAGGTATATAAACACACAGACTCTCTGTACCCGTGTCATGACAGTGATGATGAGGTAATGGAGGAAAGCCCCCAGCATCATCGCTCCAGTGTTGGAGTGATCAATCAGAAACTGCCAGTGCCCATCAGCCAGCATCACTGCTGCCATCACCCTGAACACCACCAAGGCATGAGTCAGCCCGATGATCACCAGGATCTGAGGGCGTGCACACACGCGCACACACACACACGCACACGCACATTAATAATTTATTATAATCTGCATACTGTTAATTACGAACAGGCAAGGGACATGGGTTAAACACGGTATATGCAGTCAGATATTAAGAGACCATTCAGTTACATCTGCTCAATTGCTGATCAGGTTGGTATACATACACGCACACACACACGCACGCGCGCACGCACGCACGCACACACACACACACACACACACACGTTTGAATGATTTATCTTTATGTCTACAGAAATTACAAACAGGCAAGGGACATAAACTGTTTTAAACTGAGTTGGTCCCCGGATGACGGACTATGGACGCCCACTGCTCCTGGATAGCTAGGATGGGTTTAGTGCAGAGGACAAATTCCTGGCATATGCTAAACTTACTTGGCAAATAAAGACATTCTAATTCTAATTCTAATCAAGATTGTAAATGCAGTCAGATATTTCAAGACCTTTCAGTTACAATACATGGTACACACACTGAGACACACACACTGACACACACACACACACACACACACACACACATTGAATACATGTATACATACATATGTCAGTGCTTTATTTTTGGCACACAACTAGACATTTGGAAACATTAAGCCATTCGTGAATTTAACCAGATTTATGCTGTCGGTGGCCGACAGTGGGTGTATACCCAAATCCTGATAGAATTGTGTATAGAATTATACAGGCTGTATTAATACAACTTTATAAATGGTGGTCACAATGCCACACATGAGGTGAAGAGAGAACATGTGAACGATCTACAGAAGAGAAAAATCTGTTTTAGAGAAATCTAAATGACGATCATATCGTTTCAAGCCTTTGATATACTTGCTTCACGTGCGCTAGATGGCTTCCCCGCATATCCTGCGTTCCTTTGGAGTGTTGGTTGTGAGCGTCCTCAGGAATTAACGCTACGCGTCCGCAAGGGGCAATCAAGCATGTGAACGGTGGGGGCAACCTCCTCGAACGTCGCCACGTTTATTCATGTTTACGTTGTGCAAATCCTTTATAAATATACTTTTTAATCCTCCAGATACAAGCAAAGTACGCAGGCAAGAAGTGTTGAACAATGCGACTTGCATCGCAGCCGCTTGTCTACATGTATGCGTTGTTAAAATGTAGTTTATAAAGCCCCTTACGTGTCACTTTTACAAAGATAACAACACTAGGATATAACAAAGTAAAAACATGTTTCGGACGTAGGTTGTTCCTCTCGGGGTCACGAATGTACACAGCGAATTTGAAAAAGGTTAGAATAAAAACTATTCAATTTTACTGTGTTCACACCCAGTATCTGCAGCGGCAGACACAGCTGTGGATGTGTCAGGGTGAATCCATAATATCCCAAACACTGTCAGGGATATGATAATGTAACGTATACAACACTTACTGGACAGGCTGACTCACCATGAGGGTGACACAGATCAAAACTAAAGTGCTGCGCAGATAGGAGTGCTTGTGTTTCTTGGGTTTACAGTTTGCATCGTTCACAATTTCGAGGATCAGCTCCTCCTAAAATGTAAAGATAAAGATTTTAAAAAGTTAGATATTAGAATAATAACATACTGTATTTTAATAAATTCGAAGTAATAAGCAAAAAGAGTCTGTGTTACATACCTCCTCCTCACACCACTCAGATACCTTCCATTCACACACATAGGAAGCCCTGTGCCTCTTCCAGAACTCCAAAAACAGAGTGGCTGTGAAAAAGAAGAATTTAAATGAGCTGATTTAAATGAGCCCTACTGGAAATATACCAGCACTGAGGGACAGTAGCGATTGTTTCTGACATGTAGGTCCTATGTCATTCTTGCTTTGATAAGGATTAATATTATTGTTAGGCAATCTTTTTAGGCACAAAGTGATCTCATGGATCTTCATGGATCTTCGCCACATCGAAATCAATGCCCCTATTTACACACATCACAAAGTGATATGGAAGCATTTTGTGCACTTTAGTGCTTTGTGCCTATACCACTTTGTGTCCATGTTTCCATTATTAAAATTTTTGATAGCTATAATTTATGACCCCCCCTCCCCCCAAAAAACAGCAGTAGCAGCAGCAGCAGCAACAGCAACAACAGCAGCAACAACAACAACAACAACAACAACAACAACAACAACAACAACAACCAAATCTAATATAATCTAATTCGATCAATCTGTGATTCCGGCCTACAATAGTGAATGTCCCTAACTGACTGACTGACTCCTCATTGTTGGAACATGCATGTGTGAGTGTTGCGGCTGGGTCTGGCTTAACCAGGCTTGCCTAGTTTTGTTTTATTATGTGATGTTCAGATGGTTCTTTAGCCTGAGAGCAGTGCAAGAACTATTCTACTAGGTAATGGCAACACTAACATCGGCTACATTTAGCCACCTCTCATGCTAAATGAATGGGAGTAATGAGGGCAATCAGGACCTGTTTAAAAATGTTGGTAAAATCATCCTCATTTAGCATTAAACAGTATTGTTGTTGGTTTAAGTTGATTTTTCACAGTTACAGCCAAGAATTATGCACAATCTCATGATTGCCCCAATGACTCCCCTTTGTTTTGTTTAGTGATTCCTGCAGAACCAAACCATGCATTTCTGTTTCACCTGGTTCTTAAGACTACTCTCAGGCAAATTAACCATCAGCACATCACATGAATAAAAATGTTCTGTTGTTTTGGGGATATTATGGATTAATCCAAGTGGATCATGGAAAAAAATCCTGAAGATTTTCTTTCAAAAGTAAGTAAGTACTTGAGCACCTTTTTGCATTTTACTTTTACTTCGATATTTTCTAGACAAGTACTCTTACTCCAACTTAAGTAAAATGTCACTGAAATAACAGTACTTACCGGTACTGTATATTTCAGTACTCTTTCCACCTCTGTGTGATGTATAATGCATAAATTAAAAGACTAAAAGTTTCAAAGACTGGCACACAAAACTCACCCCACACTGCCATGAACATAGCGAAGAGCACAGTTCCGTTGTTGTCAAACAGAAGGTTCACCTGTAGACAGACAGAACCGTCTTTAAGCACCAACAAAACCAGAGTGCCATGCTTCCACCATACCACTACTCAATTCACACCATGAATTGAGTACCAAGGACCCCAATTTAAACAAGTTGAAAGACTTATTTGGGTTTTTATCCGATTAGCAGACCTCATGCTGAACTGTTCTGTACTGTGTAAACTGTACCGGTGTATGTTGAAGTATGTTGTTTTGTTAATAAAGATTCTCAATCAATCAATCAATCAATCAATTCCCTGTTGTTTAATGCATGGGTTTACCTTGGCATATGTGCAGGTGTCAGAGAGCTTCCACACTTTGCATCTGCCCTCACAGAGGGGACACATGACTGTGTTTGCTTCACAAACCTCCTTTCTATAAGACAAAATCAATACATTTATCACTTAGGGTTATTCATATATCAGTCAGCCTATATTAGCCTTTTACCGACATATCATTATCGGCAAAAGCGCCACCCATATACTGTAGACAGTTTCAGCTTGACAACGTAAAAATTCTAAATGGACTGCATTTTATTTCTTGTCAGTTGTTATGAGCAAACACTGCAACAGGAAATCAACTGCAGTTAGGGTTGCCAACCAGGCTGAGAGACTACAGTAATCAGCCTCAGTTTCTGGGGAGGGAAGGAATCTGGAGATTTCTTTTTCACTTGCTTTAAAAGTGAAACACAAATACTTGTGAGGATTTCAGCGACCAGCTACAACTGTAGAAGTAGAATTGGATGTGGTGACTTATCATGTACCACGTTATGGTTTATAAATGGAGACGTCCAATTGGTTATGGTTTGAGTGTGCACCGCTGACATGCAAGACATGCAAGGACATGCAGGCAGAGCGGAGGTCAATTCTGGTGAAGTGTCTTGCTCCATTCATGGCAGGAATTTAATCTAGGCAAATAACCACTTTTCAATGTAGGCCTACGTTATTCTACTAGAGTGGAACAGAACAGAATGGTGTTTGTGTGAGTCTGTTTGTGTGTAGAGAGAGAGAGAGAGAGACTAAGAGTCTCGAACATATGTGTTCTGTGCCCTACCTCGCATGCACCCAAGTGCGCCAGGTTACACAGAACATGTACACTTTATTATGGCAATATAAAGTCTGTAATTCATATAAAATAGAGAATACAGAAAAGAAAGATGGCATTATGTAAAAGGCTGATACTCTCCCCACCACCAGCGCTTTTAAAACAACCTTATCTTTTGATCCATCTCAGCAATTTTCATGTGCGCCAGGACCACTATGATCTTTGTTCCAATAATTAAGAATGACATTCCTTCTCATAATCATAATCTTTCAAGGGTGGATAATATAAGTGTTGGGTACAGTTCATTTGCCTTGTCAGCCTCCCCTAAAACGTATTCTTTGCTTTGGTGATAGAACTGAGTTGTGTGGTCAGAGGTTGCACATAGCTGTCTGTACATTGTTGCATGGCTAGCGGAGGGCCTTAGAGGAAAAAATAAAAGTACATATATATATTGGCAGATATACAATGGTTATGGGAGATTTAAGCTCCCAGATATCAACATCAGTATTGGAGCCACGATTCTTCCATCAGTCTAGCTCTAGTTATTACAACATAAATACATGGTTACAATCAGCTGCTGCAGAGTTGTCTGAACACTCACATAAGTGGGGAGCTGTTGAAGAAAGCCAGGCCATAGAGGAAGACGATAAGCCCTACGACAGCTGCTGGGATGAGCAGATATGTATACCAGCCCAACCACAGGTAGTACAAGGCCACCTTCTCCCCAAAGTAGTTCCTGATACACACACACACACACACACACACATACACACACAACAGGGTGTAGGAAGAGAAGAAGAAATCGTGTTATCCTTGATTGCATAAGCCCTATTTCACACCTGACTCTACGCCAGAATAGGATGACATTCAAAACCATCATGCTGCAATAAGCGGAGCTACAAAGCCGGCATAATAACTAGACATTTGCTGTCTAGCCCAAATTCTCAATCCACCTTCTGTGATCATGCCCCTAATGCGAGCCATTGAGGAGTAGTTAATGTTTTTTGTTTTATGAGAATAGTGCCACCATGAGGCCAGATGACTCAGAACTTGACAGGCCTCCTTGCTATTGTAAGGCAAACATATTTGTCAAGTTTGGTGGAAATTGGATCAGGAGATACACTAATGTGAAAATGTAACGTTTGGCCTGATGGTGGCAGTAGAGGAAAAGTCATGGGGTCACCAAATCAATAGATTTCATCCTCTAGAGGTCATAAATGTGCACAGCAAATGTGAAAAGATTTGAATGAAAGCTATTCAAGTAACACGAAGGATCTGGCGGTAAACCCATAATATCCCTGATACTGTCATTCGGGGATATAATGAATAGCCTGCAGCAGGAGAGCTACTTTTGGAAAATAAACGTTCATGAGAGCTACTCTGTTTTTCTTTTTTTCTTTTTTTATGGGTATTAGTGGTTTAAACAACAAAGGTATTACCAATCAGAGCTACATAGGCATAGCAGTTGGACTAACCATTCAACATTTTGATTGCGCAAAATAGACACATTACAGCCTGTAACACCGATTGATTTCTACCTCGTGACTTGTGATGGAAAATATTCAGACAATGCCTGGAGAGCCACTCAAACGCAGGCCAAGAGCTACTGGTAGCTCACAAGCTACTGGTTGGAGACCACTGGCCTCCAGTATTGTGGTGAAGCAGTTCTCACCTGACAGCGGTAATGGGTTGCCCTTGGAGACAGGCAGTCCATCGTGCCCAGCTTTGCCTCAGCTCTCTCTGTTTTTTTTTCTAAAAGCACAAGCATACACGGTCAAAAGAATACACCCACATACAGTACAGCTTCCTGTATTTCCAAGAAGACACAGGCGTCAATATCAACTGCTGTTCCAAATGGGTATACTGCACAGACTACAGTGCAGATTTGAAAATGCAAAAAAAAAAAGATATGCTGTTGTTAGTACATAACTGTTGCAATTTTCATGTTGGTACATGCAAGTGAAATCATTAGAACTGCAAATTGTACAGGACATTTCAGAGCATTTCAGAATGTGTGTTTATACACACTTCATGTTTTGAATGGGCTTTGCTCTAGAATTTCAATTACATTTCAGAATTCTGATTCTGAATATTATTTCATTCTCTGGAACAACGTCCTTTACCCAAGAAGCACTGATAAACAAGGCTCTACCATGGATGCAGGCAGGCAGGCAGGCAGCATGCACACACGCACACACTCACGCTCACGCTCACACACACACACACACACACACACACACACACACACAGATTTACACATCATTTGATGACTCAGAGCAGGCTACTCATATGACTAATGGCCTCAGCATCTCATCTTTAGGGATTAAAAAAAGTTATCTCTCGACAACAAAGCCCTTACCAGGTTTCACATGGTGACTAATATAGCTAACAATAAGAAAAAACCTTAAGTGGCAGTGTGAAAATGACATTAGAGAGTTATATGTAAATATGTATGTCACTATCTTTAGCGATGTGGGTGTGTCATTGTGCATGGAGAAACTGCAGAAAGCAATAGAAGACATTCCACAAAGTTTATTCTCATCATTTAGTTCTGACCTTTGGAGAATGTTGATTTAGGTCTGATGCTAGAAAAGACTTTATTATTTTCCATTTGTCTCCATCAAGTACGTTCTAATGCTTATGAGGCTAGAGTTACTAATCTAATGCTTAAATGTTGGCAAAATGCTACAGGATGATGATACTGATGATAACCTGATTACCTCACAAGAATGTCCAAAGACCTGTTACACAATCTGTACGTCAGAGGCTAACAGATCAGTTGGGGATCCACCTATGACATGTAGATACTTAAAAGGACAATGTAAGACTGCATTTTAAACATTGATAGGTGCAAGAATTTACCTCATGCAAGCAGAACTTTGCCTCAAATACTTTCTTCCTCATGAGATCCCGTAGATCCTCTGTAGAGATGAGACAGATGAGAGGAACAACATGTAACATTAGGGGGTCCATTTACCTGGAGAGGAATGGAAGTGCAACTGAAGCCCTATTGGAAGTGGATTCGTTTTACTGGGGGAGGTCTTGGGACCTTTCATGATGGATAAGGATCTCTGTTAACGTCCTCAGGCCAGATGTAAAAAGTCATGATCTGATTCACTCTGTCAGCCACCAAAAATTATTTCAATTCTAGCTGGATTGAAAAAAACACCAACAAAAAAAACAATAGGTAGTTTGTCGATAATTTCTTACTTTCTGGACTTTTTTACTATTTTGGACTATACTGGACTATCGTATTCAACAAATAGGTTACTGGCGCAAAAGCCTACACTACTACCTGGTACTGGATTAAAATAATAGAAAACTTTGGTAATAATTACAATTACAGCACCTCCCCCATTAAAACGAATCCAGTTTGTATAGGGCTTAAGACATTCTCACCTCCAGTACCGATAAAGGTGTGATTCAGGATGAAGTGGACAATCCTTATCCTGAAACAAAGGGACTTCATCACTTAGACAGTCAAGTTCACTTGAACATACAACACATTATAAGTACACCAGTCACTAAACTGAGATTATTCTGTCAAAGTTTACATAAGGGCTGTCCTTGACTTCAGAATTCATAGTTGACTAATAGTCATATATTTTTGTCAACCAATCAAATGTCTAAATGACAAATCTGTAAAGTTGTGTTCATCACATTATTGTCCTTCTGTAAATGAATACATATGCAATCATGCAGAAGGACCTCTTTAAATCTAGTGCTTATTACGGACCAAAGCAAATTTTGTGAATATTATTGAAGCCAAATAATGACTCATTGGATAATAATTAATTCAGCATAAAAAAAAACCCATAAAAGATGAATAAATGATAAGAATAAAATAATTGTAGCTGACTAAGGCCCTAACAAACCGATTAGTTGACGAATCAACTACAAAGGTTTTCCTAGTTTCCATATACATGTTACATATTCATGTTACATCAAACGTTCACATTTAGATGAAATGTAGCCCTTTCATTGGGTCAACGTGTCTCACCTGGTGCTGAGCGGGATGACATTCTGATCACAGCTCCAGTTACATGCATCAGACACCTTCAGCAAATACCTGTATCTGTCGAAGATGTCCCCAGGGGCTTGAATCCCATAGAAGACTACATCATCATCTATAATTTTCTAACCAGATGGGACACACACACACACACACACACACACACACACACAATCTCTCTCTCTCTCTCTGTCTCACACACACACAAT